>BFEA01000148.1:558078-602916 GCA_003427395.1 Chara braunii | reverse complement strand
ATGATGATATGCAGAAAATAGGCTCCTTTTGATAAATGTACCCTGGTTATATCCTGATTTGAGTCCATTAAAACATTCGTGATGGATTACGACTCATGAGGCATATCCGCATGAACGGCGGTTGAATGGTCTTCTGTTTTCCCAAACTTATGCAACTCGGTATACGAACTTTTTTTTTTTAGGGTGTACATGTTGAGTACCAAACAATTAGCCTAGAACTTTCGACAAGCATCCCCGTTTCCCGTCCCAACATGGAGCATATGGATCATGATCAATCTATACTTGAAGAACTGATCAATCACATTGAAAGCTGTATCACACTTCTGATTGATGTTCTCATCAAGAGAGGAGATTCACCATCTATTTGGAACGATACATGGTATGAGCAACCTATGGATAATGACCACTCTGAGGTTAGATAGTGGACGGTATCCGTGTTCTAAAAAATCCACGAGGAGCATCATGCCCTGTCAGAACACATTGAAGCACTTGTCCGTAGATCCGATGCTGATAAAGATATGAAGTTGGGTCAGCTTATGCGAGCGAACTTGGCCCTGAGTATGGAGCTCAATCACCTTACACAAGTGGTTATCGGGTAACTGAAAATTCAGGAATGAAAACTCTGAAGTGAGAGTTTTGGGCAGTCGAAAAATCCTGAATGGTCTTGAAGTGGTGAAATGTCTGAAGATCCTGAGTCACCTATTTAGGCAGGCTGCATCCTGAAGTGGTGAAGGGTGTCTTGAAGTGGTCAAGTGAGAGTTTTGGGCAGTCTGAAAATCCTGAATGGTCCTGAAGTGGTGAAAGTTCCACCCTTCACCACTTGAGGATGCAGCCTGCCTAAACAGGTGGTTTTCAGGGTCTTCGAAGCTTTCACCACTTCAGGATCATTCAAGATTTTCAGACTTGAATGGTCCTGAAGTGGTGAAAGGTCCGGAGACCCTGAAAACGACCTGTTTAGGCAGGCTGCATCCTGAACTGGTGAAGGGTGTCCTGAAGTGGTGATGAAAAATACGACTGTTGTTAACCTTCTCGCTCACCTTAGGGAGGAACTCCGTTGTGCCACAGTTAGTCCACCCGAGTACCCCCACCCCTTCTTGAGAACACTTGTCATTGCCCTCCTCTTCTTCTTTCTCATAGCCTGCTTGGTATTCTCTTTCTATACAACGGGTGCTCGGATCTGATCCATTTGAAATGATGAGTATATTGTGCATTGTCCCATCTTTTGTGACTTTAGAGGTTGGTTTGGCATATGAAAGCATGCAAGGGTCGAAAATGAGAATAAGTGGAGCTACACATAAGTCCGGATGCTGCCTAAAGCTCTGTGGTTTGAACAGTCGTATCGCAGCGTGCTGTGAGGTTCTTAGCGCATCGTGCTATGGGTAACGTACGTAACACACACACACTAGGGGGCCTCTGGCTCCTAGGTTAAACCGCCGTGGGGTTGATTCCCCAGGCTACGACCGAGTCCCTCCAAGACTATTGGGTAATTACGCATCATGGCAGTCAATGTCTCCAAAAAAAAATAATTCAAAAACCATTCATGAAAGACTTGATGATTGCTCATACTGACGTTCAATCGGCTCTGGTGGTTGTGAATTACTACCCCTGCGGTCTGGCTTTTTGTTCCTTTATTGTCGTTCACACTTTTATTATGTTCTTGTTATTTGATTTTATTTAATTCGATTTTATTTTATTTTATTTTATTTTATTTTATTTTACCATGTTCGACATGCATATAATAATTATATCCCTCAGATTATTATGGAGGATAGTAATGTTCTCGTTGGGGGCTGGTGGGAGGAGACTGTTCGTAGAAATCCGTTCCTCGACGAGCTACCCCCGACTTCCAAGCCTACCCAATCACTCATCAATATCATCAATAGTGGCATGATGCAGATCCTTAGGAATAAGCATCGAGCCAACCAACTACCACTCCTTTCGGAGTCATATTTCTTCAATGAGCGGACAAATTTTGCCTGGACCTTTGAACACAAGAGACACGACTTCGAGACGGTCCTCAAATCTTATGTTGCTAAAGTCGGGACCAGAAAGAGGAACCTGGAATTGGAAATCCAGAACAACCCCACCAGAGTGATGAATCTTCATAATACGTTCAAGGAAATTTGGAAAGAACCTCCTCCCCCTGCGTATCCCTATGAATCTCCACCACGGAACATTATTGACAATTTTGATGATCAGGAGGAAAAACTTGAGATGGAGAGACTCATCAACGCACCAGTACCCATCAAGAAGAGGAGAAGATCCTCTACTGGTGGACAGTCTGAAAGAAAGAATTTCCTCCCCATAGCTTCTCCACACTGGGTGGAATACATATCCAAATCCAATGACTCAAGGATTTGGATGTTGGATTCCTTCAACCATCTAGCTCCGATCAATGCTATTGGTTACAAATTCCTCGGTGACCTGTCTGAAGCCGAGACACGAGAGTGCATGGATGAGGCTTTCAAGAGGGTTCTCCATCACCAGGGCATTGGGAAACCAGCCTTTAATGACGACAATGCCCCACTTCCACCCATGAACATGTTCGACCCCACCGCTGCTCACTCCCTGCTCTAGGCGTTCTGCAGAAAGGGTTACCTACCGAGATCACTTGCGAGCATCGGATCCTTAGGAAGATTTGGAATGCTAGGCGTCCCTACCTCAAATGTGGGTGTAGGCACGAGATCAACAAGAGGTGTGATGTTAGTACGCTCTGGTTGGACCATGCCATCTGGTTCATCTTTACTCACCCGGAGATGATCAGACCTAATGGCAAATCCAACAAGGTTCGGATTGGCTTCCTACTCCAGCTCTTCAGAGATGCATGGAAGGCCCTTATCAAGCTCTGCCTCATATTCGTTGTAATGAGGGACATCATGACTTGCAGTTGAAAAGGATCCAACTATCACTGTTGGCCCGGTTTTTGGCAAAATGCCATTTGCCAGGAAACCCTTTGCACTCCTGATGGGCAGTGCTTTACTCCCATCACGGGCCACGTTCCTGCCACAAGCCCCTGAAGTACGCAAGAAAAAGAAGTCACCTGCCAAGCGACAGAGGCTTGCCAATCCGGTGTCCCCTACTCAAAGGATCCTGACTGCTGCATACTTCAGGAAGAGCAACAAGGACGGGGCTTCCTCATCCTCAACTGCCACACGGGCAGCTTCCACTATGGCAGCAACGATCACTGATGCTATTGCTGGTTCCTTGGTTACGGCCCAAGCTGACCCCAAGACCCAGGACATTGAGGAACGGATTCAGCTTGAGCATGGCAGGACGCAGTCTGACATGTTAGTTGATAACTAAAGTGACGGCTACTGAGATTCATTGGTGTGTCTCTGTGTGTGTTTTTTCAGTGATTAGTGACAGGGCTTTCTGCTATACATCTTACATCTAGGTAAGCAGCCAGCAGATATGGCACCATTTGCCATCTTCCCAGTGGTACATAGGAGAATGTTTTTTCGCCCACGTGCGACACTGAGTGGTGAGGAAATCCAGCTGGTAGACGCCCCACCCTGGAGTAGGCTATATGACCCTATCCACACCTTACTCATGGTTTCCCCAAGGCTCTTGGACCTCATCATGAGCAGTAACCCGAACCTGATCAGGGTGTCGAGCTTTAGACTGGACATCGACATCAACGGCCGACGTAAGGGCGAACTCTTCGTATGTGCGGGTCAGATTATGGACAGCATTATCTGCGAAGCATGGATGAGAGGGGACACTGCCTTATTGCCACTAGGATGGGAAGATGACAGATCTGATGCCCTCATAGACTTACTTGTGGATATGACTGTTGATGTAGCTAGATCTGTAAAGTTTGGCCATATTGCTAGGGCTAATTGTTGGTTTAGGTTTGGTGAGAACTTCGGTGGAAACAGGGATTACATGGGCGACATCACCGTGTTGGTGATTGACAACGAATAAGTATGTGGGATCATAGATCATATGGTATCCAGTTTTGGGTGGGACAATAACATGCTGTGATTCGTAAGGGATTATCACTTACTATAGGAGTAATAAGGAGAACATGGACTTGACACTCTGATTTCTCCCTGGCTTCTGACCCTCTGAGAACTATTCACTTCTTTTTTCCCCTTTTTTTGGCACCTCCCCCCTCCCCCTCCTGTCACCACCCCTTGTTGTTTTTTTTCCTCCATCCCCCTCCCCCTACAACCAAAATGACTTCTATTCCCCCCTATATGATTTCAGGAAGACCAATCCGAGGAGGAGCCCCCCCGAGGACTTGTCATGATCGGCCCATCTGGCGGACGTATCTGGACGAAGGTTGTGTAGACGGAACGTCGTAAGAAGTTTGTGCACTCTCACTACACCAGCAGGATTATAGAAGCTGTTAGTATTAGAGCTCTTTTTACAGCAGTCCTAGTTTCGTTGGTCAGTATATCAGCGAGGGGATGGTTGGCGGATGTGGTGTTTGGTTGGAAATACGATGACCCCATTTCCAAACTATTCTACAAACCAACGGAAGTCTTCAAGCAATTTGACAGCAAGACTTGGACCTCTAACGCGCGCAGCTGCTGGTGTAACCAGACGAGGTACTACGACTACTTGGAACCAGCTACGACCGATCTTCTGGAAGCGGTGGGTAGCAATTTGACTATGAGAAGACATGTGGTGACCAGCAACTACTCCGTCACAAGACATGGGCTCATCAGGCACCTCTTGGCGTGTGGACTCAATCATATCCCACCACGCTCACTCGAAGTCAGCAGTGCTATCTTGCAGATTGAAGCCACATGGTGGGATACTATCAGGAATGTCCCAGAGATTATGAAGCTTCAGCCACAACTGAAACGAGATCTGACCACAGAAGTAGCTAGAAGGGCTAAGTCGCTCCTCAAGAATTATAGGAAGAACCACCCGCGACATTCCAATAGTGACTTAAGCTCTCCACACGTTGAGCATGAAATTGATTTTCTTTCCAAACATTTCTTCATTGCTCCTATGGACAAAACTGCCAATACCCCTGTTCTTATATGCAAACAACTAATCCGGCTCGTACTGTATTTTCATCTATGACATAGAGATTGACAGGAAGAATTAGGATTCATCGATCAATTGGACCAACATCTTTTTCTCTGATTATTTCGGTACATGAAGACGTCCTATGCTTTTTGGATATGAAGTCTTTTCGGAAGTTACTTGCGCTCCACGTAGCCGCTATGACACTGCGGATTGATTTCCTGTGTTTTTGATATCCCAAAGTGGAATAGGGACTTACACGTTACTTTGGAGTTCAGAGCTTGTGTTGTTCATCATTCCTTCTCTTTCATATATCACTTAACGCCCCATCATCTTTTCTGCTTCGTCTCCTTCACCTTAAAGTGATGAATCTCCATTAGTTTCTTTTGAACAGCCTACCTTCTCGCCTTGCAGTCTATGCTTCCTTAGCATCTGCATTTTCGCTTACTCTGATCCGAACATACGTAGGGTAAGGATATGATCAATCGATACTTCGGTCTCCTCGAAACGTCATTTCGGTATCCCTGATACGTACTGGACCTGTTTTAATTACTCTAAGGTTGGGTGGGATGAATGGTCCCGGGTTGAACGTAGTTGTAAGAGATCTGGATGGTGATTCTTCAGTTCATTGATTCGATTTTCCGAATAACATGAGCAACTTGGATATCATCAATATTAAGGAACAACGGGCTGACATATGAAGCACACATTGCAACCGCAACTCGGACTGTTTTGATTGGCTTCCTATGATTCATTATCACCTAGCCGGATGGGTTATGCGGTGGAGAAGGGACATGTAGATGGCATTTGGTAATCTTGGGTTTGCATCCTTAAAGATTGTCGTAACCTCCTATGGTTCGTTATCACCTGGACGGATGGAATATGCAATGGAGTAAGGGCAAGCCAGTAGGCTTAGATGATTCTGAAATTTGAGTCTGACCCTGGAAGTCATCGTAAGCTCACCTTCACGTATCGACCTACAGTCCTACTGCATCTTTCGTATTCCCTTTTCTGGTTAACCAACCGAGAGTCCGTAGCCTTCTATTGGATACAACGTGGGATATTAAGTAGCGATGGAATTGGCTCGGATCTGATTTCCACTTAGCCCCCATGATTAAGGCTGGTTCCTGATTGACTTCTTGCATCTTTCTTCGATCTGATGGTTGTAGCAATCCAGTGGGAGGCAGAGCTTACCCTTGGGTTTTGGTGAGTTTGGAGCTTGTTACTTGGATGGTCGGTCCTTGAGATTATCAGGAATACGCTCCATATTGTTCTTCACCATCACTACATCCACGCCTCTTTGTCCAATTCATCTATTTATCCCTATTAGTTTTGGACAAGTCTGCTTGTAGGGTCCTTAAGTAATTTCCTTAAGTAATTTCTTTAGTATCTCACTTTTGAATAACACCTACCACATGCTAACGTGGATTATTTGGACCCAATGTTGATAGGATAGTCGTCTGTTGATACTTGATTGTACTATGAGTATTGGAAGTAGGGAGATGGTTGTTGGTCACCTGAGAAATCCCCGGTGTGTATTGAGTATGTTCGTAATTCCGGGATCTGGAGGATAGATGTGCCTGTTTAATGAGAGGTTGATGTGTACTGGGTGGACGCATTTTCAACATGATAATTCTTGTTTTTGACGTATACTGGATGGACGAATTTTCGACATGTTAATTCTTGTTTTCCAAAGGGTTTCTTGAATGATATCTATATAGTGCGACAATTGACATGATGTGTGGGTTTCACACAACCACTTTCTTGCCTCCTAAGTACCCTTCGGTAGGTTGTTTTTTCATCCGGTATGAAGGCCTATACGGTGTTTAGCGAAATTCGTGCTTGTATTGAAATATATTCTGAAGCCTGAACCTTGTATGACCATCATAAATTCACATGGATCTTTTTACTGCTACCCCTTCATATCTTCCATATCTTC
This sequence comes from Chara braunii, assembly GCA_003427395.1. Lineage (NCBI taxonomy): Eukaryota > Viridiplantae > Streptophyta > Charophyceae > Charales > Characeae > Chara > Chara braunii. Next base: position 595,997 of record BFEA01000148.1, on the reverse strand, counting down.
CTCTATGGTCTCCTTGATGCTTTCCGCTATCGTTTTTTCTTAACTCCCGTATCATTAGCAGTACTACAAGCTTTGTACTGTGTGACTCTACCAACCCACATGCCAGGAGTTAGGTGTGTAACTAGGAAATGTCCAATTAATATTTGATTCTCATGATCACGACATTCTCAGTTAATAGTGGATCTATTATAGCACGAAATGTTGGTTAAAATGATGGTCTAGTAACGAGTGAACCCTGAGCCCTTGCACTTACAGCCGGTGAAACTGAGTACCCGACATGACCCTCACCCTGATGACCGTATCACGTCTCCCCCTACTCGTGATGTGATGGTGGGAGAGGGTGAGTCCCGACGACAAGCATATCCTGGAATCTGCCTACTGCACTCAGCTTGAGCTCCTCTTTTCCACTTTAGAAGGCTTACTTTCTCTGTTGAACCCTCTGATCCTTCATGATTATCCAGAGTGACGTGTGTGAATCGCCCAGGGTACCTATCCATTCATATGGTATGGGAACTGTTTGTATCTAGAGATTTGATTCGTGGCCTGATTGTTAACGGATTTGATAGCCCTGCATGCTCTTGAGTCGACATATTTGATATCCCCCCTGATTAGTCCGCCACGATGATTTCCTCTGAAATCTTCCCTTACCCATACAAATTTATCCCAAACCATACTAAATTTATCCACTACAGCGGGATCTGATGTATTGGGTGCCCTCGTGGGCAACGAATGAGAATTAAAAAAGATGAGTTTGGATACACGGACTTGTGATATAATGTTGAACTGGGGTGGTTTACTCAGGCACATATGTATTCGTATATATTTTTTTTCCTTTTCTCAGATCTGTGATGATCCATTGAATTGCCTTCACTGCCATTCCTACATTAACATGATGATATGCAGAAAATAGGCTCCTTTTGATAAATGTACCCTGGTTATATCTTGATTTGAGTCCATTAAAACATTCGTGATGGATTACGACACATGAGGCATATCCGCATGAACGACGGTTGAATGGTCTTCTGTTTTCCCAAACTTATGCAACTCGGTATACGAACTTGTTTTTTTTAGGGTGTACATGCTGAGTACCAAACAATTAGCCCAGAACTTTCGACAAGCATCCCCGTTTCCCGTCCCAACATGGAGCATATGGATCATGATCAAACTATACTTGAAGAACTGATCAATCACATTGAAAGCCGTATCATACTTCTGATTGATGTTCTCATCAAGAGAGGAGATTCACCATCTACTTGGAACGATACATGGTATGAGCAACCTATGGATAATGACCACTCTGAGGTTAGACACTGGATGACATTTGTGTTCTTAAAAATCCACAAGGAGCATCATGCCCTGTTGGAACACATTGAAGCACTTGTCCATAGATCCGATGTTGATAAAGATATGAAGTTGGGTCAGCTTATGCGAGCGAACTTGGCCCTGAGTATGGAGATCAATCACCTTAGGGAGGAACTCCGTTGTGCCACAGTCAATCGACCCGAGTACCCCCAACCCTTCTTGAGAACACTTGGCGTTGCCCTCCTCTTCTTCTCTCTCATAGCCTGCTTGGTATTCTCCTTCTATACAACGGGTGCTCGGATCTCATCCATTTGAAATGATAAGTATATTGTACATTGTCTCATCTTTTGTGACTTCAGGGGTTGGTTTGACATCTGAAAGCATGCATGGATCGGAAATGAGAATGAGTGGAGCTACACATAAGTCCGGATGCTGCCTAAAGCTCTGTGGTTTGAACGGTCATATCGCAGCGTGCCGTGAGGTTCTTAGCGCATCGCGCTATGGGTAACGTTCGTAACACACACACTAGGGGGCCTCTGGCCTCCAGGTTAAACCGCCGTGGGGTTGATTCGCCAGGCTACGACTGAGTCCCTCCAAGACTATTGGGTAATTACGCATCATGGCAGTCAATGTCTCCAATTTTTTTTCTCTCAAAGACCATTCATGAAAGACTTGATGATTGCTCATACTGACGTTCAATCGGCTCTATTGGTTGTGAATTGCTACCCCTGTGGTCTGGCTTTTTGTTCCTTTATTGTCGTTCACACTTTTATTATGTTCCTGTTATTTGATTTTATTTAATTCAATTTTATTTTATTTTAATTTATTTTACCCTGTTCGACATGCATGTAATAATTATATCCCTCAGATGATTGTAGAGGATAATAATGTTCTCGTTGGGGGCTGGTGGGAGGAGACTGTTCGTAGAAATCCGTTCCTCAGCGAGCTACCCCCGACTTCCAAGCCTACCCAATCACTCATCAATATCATCAATAGTGGCATGATGCAGATCCTGAGGGATAAGCATCGAGCCAACCAACTACCACTCCTTACGGAGTCATATTTCTTCAATGAGTGGACGGATTTGGCCTAGACCTTTGAACACAAGAGGCACGACTTCGAGACGGTCCTCAGATCTTATGTTGCTAAAGCCGGGACGAGAAAGAGTAACCTGGAATTGGAAATCCAGAACAACCCCACCAGAGTGATGAATCTCCAGAATACGTTCAAGGAAATTTGGAAAGAACCTCCTCCCCCTGCGTATCCCTATGAATCTCCACCAGGGAACATCATTGACAATTTTGATCATCAGGAGGAAAAACTTGAGATGAAGAGACTCATCAACGCACCAATACCCATCAAGAAGAGGAGAAGGACAGTGTTGGAGTGCTTTGGAAGGGTTTGTCAGGGAGTAGGACAGTGTTGGAGTGCTTTGGAAGGGTTTGTCAGGGATTTCAAGGGTTTCTGAGCATTTGTAGGACCTATGAGGTCTATTCTCATGTTTTTCGTACTGCTCAGACGTTTCTCAAGAGACCGAGGTGAGTTGGAGAAGGAGAAGGTGGGATATTACGTGTCCTACTAGTAAGGGAGCTAGCTGGTAGCATGGGAATAGGGTACAACAGCAGCGGAGATGGTGGCTCTGCTGCAGTAAGTCTTGCCGAAGTGGGGTATAGGGGACGGATTGGGGGTGTTTGAGTCTTTTTGGTGAGTCGGAGAAATAGATGGTGTGATATCAAGCATCCTACTAGTGCGAGGGCTAGCTGGTAGGATGAAAATAGGGTACAACAGCAACGAAGATGGTGGCTCTGTTGGAGTAAGTCTTGTCGGAGTGAGGTAAACGAGGATTGATGGGGGGCTTTTGAGTTGTTTTTTGAATTTTATCCAATTCTGAAGTTTGTCGTAGTAATTTCCTAAGTAGCTCCAATTTTTCTTAGCCAAAGCCGGGTAATGGCCCCGGTATCTCAAATTTTCAAAATTCGATGTAAATCTCCACATGGGATGCTGGGCCTGGTTTCCAGCATGTGCTGCTCCCCACGAATAGATTGGAGCCTTGTTCCTATTTAAAAAAAAAACAAAAAAAAAAACAGACATGCTCGCCAAGGAGTAGAAGGGAGGAGGAGCAAGTCGTGGTGCAAGTGGCGACAAACCATGGTTTTGATGCATTTAATGATAGAGTAAGAAAGGAGAATCAAGGCTAAGGTCATGTGTTGAACCAGGCAAGATTCTCGGTGTCGATGTTCTGCGTCGTGTGCTGAAAGAGCATGCACTCTGCAGTAATTCCTCTACTATGAGAATCCGCTGAGCGTGTATTACTTCATTTGTCATGATATTTATTCATTCATGCGAGTTAATGTTAATTCATTTTAATCTTTAATTGCCTGCTTCACCATCTTCTAGCCATTTATCCACCTATTATTCCTTGTATTCCTGTATTGTCCACAAGTGTGCTGGTAGGGCATCAACTCCTCTAAGCCACATTTTGAATATTTTGGGTTTTCAAGTCAAGGCTAAGCTCCTGTGGGGTGGTGGATCCACCTTCAAATTCCCAAAATAGCATCCGGTCATGAGCAAGATAGCAAAAGGGTAATGTAATGCAATAGAACACTCAAGCATTATTGAAAGACTGAGGCTCAACGCTGATCTGGAGCCATCTTTCAGCTCAGTTGCTCTAGATGCACAGACAAGGCTATATATTCGTAACGGATGCAACTCATGGGATCATGGCACAAATCTAATTTATATCGTGGTGCAGTGACCACAATTTGACATTGTACAAAGTTGAAAGCACCTGCACATATTAAATATAGGTAAGGTCCTCTTCATAAACAGTGTGAAGTTCTCTGGCATCCCTGCACATATGGGGTGCTGTGTGACGGACTAACCTCACAGAGTGAGACTAAAATGTGGAAGGGCCAGGAAAGCATGAAAATGGGGTGTGCCAAGGATTTTTGGAAGAAGGGGGATGGAGTTTCGGGCTGGAACTAGAATCTCTGGTGTTTGGTTCCAGGAGAATATAACGTGCACGAGGGACTCAGGCGATGGACACCCAACCTCACGCCCAACGCGACTTCCTGATCGGAGTAGGATGTGGGCCTGGAAGTGCGAAAAGGGGTGTGCCAAGGATTTTTGGGAAAGTGGAGTCCCAGGTCAGAACTGAGATCTCATGTGGGTGGGTCTTTCAGGGGCACAAGTGCAATTTGGTGGAGAGGGCGGACCATCTCTGGTCATAAGGCCGATGGCATGCTCAAGGCCGAGCGAGCCATTGGTTTCGGGGACGGCGGTTCGCGGGCGGGTCCCATCGGGGTAAATGGGGTTCGGTTGAGTCAGGCCGTCGGGAGTTGCCACGTGGCGTGGGTCGCCACGTGTTCGGGTTAGACTCTTGGAATTTCGGGGTTCTCCGATCGCCTCGTCGTCGGCAATTCCCGCAGGGTGTGCTGGGCCAGTATGGGGCTATGGCAGGCCACGGGACGACGCTGAGTTGGTGGTACGGAAGGAGAAGGCAGAAGGGAGGGAAATTGGTGGAGACAACGACGAATCCGGGGTGGGTAAAGTAGTAGGTATGGTCCGGAGAGGGGAAATCAGAGCACCGGGGGTCGTTAGTGGTGGCGCAGTGAAATTCCCGGGGACACAGTCGGTTCTCGGTTTGGCAGGGGTATCTCTGTCTAAGAACCTCGTTTAGTCAAGGGGTGAAGTAATCCGGGTCGTATGATGAGTCGGAATTCCAAGATCGTGTCATCGTGTCATTGCGGTGTTACGGGTTGTCTAGGGGCGGGTTCGTGGCGATCACGATCGCCATGTGCGAGCACGCGCAGGCCATACGACTTAAGTCGGGCTTACGCATGTTCGTACGGGACGATTGCACCGTTACGGATCCCGGGTTGGCCCAATTCAGTCACACAGTGCACCTGCGATCAATGGTTCCGTTGGGATTGACGAGTCGTCGCCCGGGGATACGTGTAAGTGCGCAACTCTGATCGCGTTTTACACGTGTCCTTGCGCGGCGTTTGCCAAGCCTGACGTTCGGTCGTCTAATCACTCCGGGCTGTTTTGGGGGCATGCAAGATGCAACGACCATAATCAGGACAGTCAAAAGATACGTGAAGACAAGAACAGGATTAACGATTGCGCAAAAATGCCTATTCTACTTACGAATGCATCAAATACGACAAACAAAAGCAAAGACAAGGATCCAGTAAAAAGATAAACAAGCAAGCATAGCATCCATATATTCATACACACAGTGCATCCGAAGTGGAAATCGCAAAGATAAGTGCGAGCAAAAACCCAAGTCCAAATTCTGATAAACAGAAATCGGGCAAATCTCCCAGAGCCGAAATCAAAATTTATATACACGAGGCAGAAGGGAGAAAAGATAAAAGAAACAGCAACACCGCGTGCATCAACCTCAACTCTCTCTTCCTCTCTCTTCCTCTCTCTTCTTCTGCGATGCGGACAGTCCGTCGTCGCGCACCAACCCACGAAGCCGTCACCCCGCTTACCCTCCCACACCCGTTAGGTTCGCCCGCGCCCACAGTCCGTCGTGGCCCGCGTCAACCCCTCGCGTTTGGCACCAGCTCGTCGGGTCGCCCGACTCCTGCTCTACTCACCTCTTACTGCGCTCGTGCGCCGACCCTCTCTGATCGCGCAACCCTGAGCTTCCAACAACTGGTTAAGAGAGCTAACTAATCGCGCAACCGAAATTTATAGTGTGCATGCATGCGCGAAGAACACAGAATTGCAAGGACGTAGGAGAGACAAGGGAGGAGGGATTGCCTACGTCTGCATGGCCCGATCGCGGCGTGGGGGACGTAGCCGTTCTCCATGCACCGATCCGATCATGCAGACCATGGCTACCAAAACAGAGTAGAAAAAAAAAAAAGAAGAGCGGGAAAGACAAAGCGCAAGAAGAAGGATACAGTTAAAATGGCGCCTGCCTAAAATTACAGTTACACACACGATTAAAGGCGCCGACTAATCAGAGTTCTGTTGCAGCCGCATGAAGAAGCGCGTAAACAAAAAGCGTTGCGCGGCAAAGGAAATTCCTAATTACAAAATTCCTAATGAAAAGGCAAAAGGCAAAAGTCCGAAATTCCGAGAGCCATCAAGGCTCGACAAAATTCGAAAAAAAATCAAAAGAAAATTCAAAAGGAACGAAGCAAATTCCCGCGCGATGTCCGCGCCCAAAAGATCGAAACCGAAAACAAAAAGAAACGACGTCAACATTTATCAATCGTGCGCACGGCGACACGCCAGCCTTTCGGTCAACCAATCAATCAACCGGCCGTCCTAGGACACACCCAGCTCAGAACCCAGCCATCCAAAAAAAGAAGCGACGAAAAAGACGAAAAAGCAGGGACACTGATGCAATTTCCCACCGATTCCGATCTCCCGTAATTGGCTCAACCTTCCCAACTTAGGACCCTTCAATGTAGCTGCGCAGAAAGTCGCGCGCTACGGAAAGTGGTTCGTCACACGTGCACGAGGGACTCAGGCGATGGAATCTCCGTACACACACACTCACATTGCGCGGCAAAATACAACGGTCCTCCGAGTTCAAAAATCAAAACGGCCATGTTGGGCCCTGTGGTGTCTCTTCCCAGGTGGGAAGGTAGCCAGCGTATAAACGGGATCTCTGTTCAGGGCAAGAGCTCGAAGATATGTCTCCTAGCGTTTGGAATCAGAATCGGGCGAGCACAGGCGCGCAACCCTTTCCACTATTTCCAACTCTTTAAGTGGCATGTAGTCGAACCCTCTTGCTCTTAGGTTGTCGCTTCTTCGACAGTCTGAGCACAAAGTGTGGGGCCCGTGTGGCTTAATCGCCGACCACTGGATGACAACGAGCTCATTGAAAAAGAGCAAGATGGACATAGGAGGAAATACAATATCTACTATCACAAATCTAGAATGAACAAAAGCAGAGCAACACCTTTTTTTTTCTTTTTTTTTTTGCTGGAAAACGAGTCCAGCGTCCCTTATATGATAAAGTACAACATGAACCATAGACGAGTAACAGGATGAATGTCTAGAAGGTGCTTGCCAGCATTGATTACTTTGGAGTCCAGAGGATTGACTGAGCAAGTAGGTATGACCCAACCAATGGGTCTGAAAACAGGTGGTCCCCATCATCTTCTCCAGCCCTTTATCAGGTCAGGGTTCTGGGAGGAGCCACTGGGGGGCACCAGTGGGGTCTCCTTCCATCACCCTGCCCATCCCCTAAAAACTTCTAAAAATTTTTAATCATTCAAACACTGCCACCCGCCCTCACAGCGTCATGATGCTGGTTACAAGACAGACTAAGACAGAATGAGACAGGGTCACGATGGGACAAAAATGGACGGAGTAAAGGCAGAAAGTGGAGACGTAGCCTCCAGCCGTTTATCTGGCAAGGGTTCTGGGGGGAGCCACTGGGGGGCACGAGTGGGGCCTCCTTCTATCACCCTGCCCATCCCCTAAAAACTTTTAATCATTCAAACACTGCCACCCGCCCTCACTGCATCATGATGCTGGTTACAAAACAGACTAAGACAGAATGAGACAGGGTGGGACAGAAATGGATGGAATAAAAGCAAAAAATGGAGGCTTAGCCGCCTGAAGCAAAATAAAACAGCAGATTGGGTTATGAGAATTTAGGGGATTTACAGATGTATTTCTAGAGACCTCGGGTGGGGAGGGATGGGGTCCGAAAAATCCTATGCCGGTCTCATGGGGATGTTCGAGTCTATCGCTAGCCATTCCTTGAATCGCAGATGGTAGTCCCTTGGGACTACCTCTCCTTGTCTGTCCTCCTTTCCTTGTCTATCCTCCCTTCCCTGTTCTCCTTCCTAGTTCCCAGTCCAGCATACTTCCGCTACCCATCCTTCTCTGTCCCCGCCCAACCATTCCCATGAAAACTGTAGTAACCGTTCCCGGATGTCTTTAGATCTTGGGAAATTGTCAAGTGTTTGCTTAGTTAACTTCCACCTATACGAGAGCTCTAGTTGAAAGTGTGATTTGAATTGTTCCAGTCTCTCTTCTCCCTCTACCCGAACCAGGTCTAAAGTTAGGACACAGCGTTGCCACCACAGAACCCACAAGATCGTTCTTCGGGACAGATGAAACATGCTCGACACAAAGGTGTTGTCTTGGAAGGGTGGGTAGTGACCCATTAGGATGGCCCGCCAATCCCACGACCATGGGTGGCCCGGGACCATTTGTTGCCACACTCTATCCCACCACTGCCAGGTCAAGATTGTTGTTGGGCATTGCAGGAATATGTGTTCAATTGTCTTTGCTCTCTTCCTAGCCGGGAAACCCAACAGACAGCGGGAGCACCAAGGGAGCGCACGACCTTGTGTTCAATGTCCAAGTGCGGTATGGTTATGGAGCTGGTGGGACAAAATCTGGAGTCAACTCACTTCTTCATATCCTTGGCCATGGGATTGGAAAACCCTCCTATGTGAAACATGGGATCCACCTAATCTGGATGATTTCTCCAAAATCTATATCAGGTTGGAAGGAGAGTCATCATGTGGGCCCTTTGGCACAGACGTTGCACGAATGAAATGGAAGGGGTTAGGCTTGAGGACCTAGAATTCATTGATTCAATAAAACAACAGATCCAAACTGAGATTTCGGCTCAATGGGATAAAGTCAAAGAAGAGAAGACACAACATCTATCGATCCAATCAGAAATTGACCGTCACATTCAAAAATTCAGCAGCGAGTGGTTGGGGGACACCGGGGAAGGGAAGGTGGGAGTGATTAAGTGGAAGAGAGAGAAAAGAGTGAACAAAAAAGGGGGGCAGCCAGAATCCAGAAGGAACTATCAACTATCATTTCATGATTGGACCACTGTGGATCCTTCTATCCCTCTGCATCCATTATCCGACTTCCCTGACCCTTTCCCATTATCATCCTTGAACTGCCATTTCCTCAAAATTGACATCTTTTATTTTTTGAACGAAATTGAGTTTTTTGGCCGAAAAGTTGGCGAAAAATCGTCAAAATTTGTTGTTCCTGAACGCCACCTGGCTGTACATGGACCTCGCTTGAGATCAGATATATCCAGGCAGTCCTACCTAGATGTACCTGGTCTCAAGCTAGGTCCATGTACAACCAGGGGATCCAGCGTTTTACAAACGCCGGACTCTCAGGAACAACAAATTTTGACGAGTTTTCGACCAAAAAACTCGGTTTCAATTTCGTTTAAAAAATAAAAAATGTTCATTTTGATGAAATGGTCGTTCTTGTGATTGATTCCTTTGAGTTGGTATGGTTTAGAGTAAGCAAGTGATCTTGATCTTAGGAATAGTTAACGATGGTAATGCAGGAGGATAATATCTAGCGCCCCCGACAGGAGGGTGAAGAGGTACCAACTATTGCCTAGTTATATTATAAATGGGACGCTGGACCCGGTTTCCAGCAAGTGCAGCTCCCCACCAGTAGATTGGAGCCATCTACCACTAGGCGCCTACCATCAGGGGATGCTCGTATTACCTCTGATAGCAGGCTCCAGCAGATGTTAAAAAAAAAAAAAAAAAAAAGCTAGTGCACATGAATTTCTTTGGGACTTTTCAATTTCGGATTTCTCACAGGAATTAGGAGCTACTTTTACTGACACTTTGCGTAACTGTTTTTGCACCTTTTCGCTTTTCGCGGATTCGATTTCTCCGCGCACACATGTACAAGCAATCTTTTGAGCGCCCTTCTTCGTCCTTCTTCACGCCTTTTTCAACAATCGTAATTGTCTTCTTCTCCCTCCTTTATCCTCCCTTTTCCCCTCTCAATCCCGTTGGATCTTGGTCCTTGTCCGCACCATCTTTCATAACTTCGTTTCCCGCCTGCGTTTCAATCTCGGGACACGAGCCGACGTGGCCGTAGAGATTGGATCGTTGACTTGGGGATTGATATGATCCATTACACCACGATTCAACCAATTATGGACCCCTTTCCTAACGTCACTATGGACTCCCTAACCTCTCTACCTTCTTCCCTTTTCATTCATCCTTGGTCTGACATCTCTGCAACTATAACGCATCTATGAATCATGCAAGCGCGTCTTCCTTGCTCTCTCTTACACTATCCTCCACGTTGGGTTAAGCGGTGGTTAGACGGTGGTACTTAGCAAGTCGAACGGTCTCGACTAGCCGATAGTGATGTTGCAGGATTGTGTCATTTTGTTGCATGGTTTGCAGAACTTAAGCGGATTGGCGCAGGGGTTGGATCAACGGAGTGATGATCGCTAGGAGTAGTCACTGGGTGAGCGACGACGGACTGTCGGTGTTCGAGTGGTGATGAAGCAACAATTCTCACATTCATTCAGGACCCGACACTGATTTCTCATATAACAAGGAAAGACAACGCGTTTGTGCATGGGACGTACGTGAGGCTCTGGTGCGGTGAGTCAACCTTACGATTATCCATACAAGTGGTGTTGCTTTAGTCAATGAGATGATTAGCTTGACCCATCAGTCCAAAAACAACGCCGCGCTCATCTTCATCGACTTCGCAAAAACTTACGACCACGTAGACTGGACCTTCCTAGATAAGTGCCTAGAGAGACCGAATTTCAGCAACAATTTTCGGAGGTGGGTGCGTATTCTGCACCATAACGCTACCACGAGCGTGCAAATAAACGGATCAATGGCCCCAGAGATAAGGTTGCAACGTTCAGTCAGGCAGGGGGGCCCCATTGCCCCTTTCTTATTCATTATCATAATGGAAGCGTTAGCATCCAACCTCCGATAATGCAAAGATCTAAAGAGAATTCAGATAGTCGGCATCCCCGAGGAAGCTGTTTTGCACACGACAATTATGGTTGACGCCTCACAACAGAATATGGAGGTGATATACAGGTTGATGACCCTTTTTTGCACCCTCTCAGACATGGTTGTTAACTGGGGTTACAAAACGATCGGATGGTGGCTCCACCACCAAAGGGGCCGTCCCCCGGAAGGACACTACATTACCTGGGTGGCCCCCAATTCCCCAATTCGGATTTTGGGGGTGAAGATGACAGTGTTAGGTCAATCCCCTGAAAGTGACGGTTGGATATCAGCCCCGGCGTGTGCCAAACTCTCCCAATGATGGAACCATCTGCACACATCACTTTTTGGTCGTGCTTTGGCGATCAACAATGTAGTCCTAGCCACCCTTTGGTATAAATCAGTACTTTGGCCACTGAGCCCAGAGACCCTGAAGATATTGAAGAGGAAAGTGGTTGCTTGCCTATGGACAGGAGTGAGAATCCCCACGCTATCAGCCGGGTGGCATGAGACTCAGTTATTCAACCTAAGTCAAAGGGAGGTCTCGGTATCCTAGACCCCCTCACTCAATCCCAAGCCCTCAGTTTACAATGGGTAGTACGTTTGATATTTGAAAACACACTAGTATGGAGGCCGTTGGCGTTGGCACAGATCGCCTGTCTGGCCCCCGAGGCCCCTCAGTCCGTACACCCTCTCCAATGGTTAGAGGACCGCAACTGGAGGGTGCTACGACGCCCCCGGGTAGGGGAGGGGAGAAGAGACGACTTCTGGCCCCGTTTGTTAAAAATCTGGAGGAGGCTCCCCACCCCCGAATTGCCCACTTCCAGACAGGTGGGAGGAGGTGGCAAGGCAACCCCTCTTTGGGAACCATTGGATCACCAACGAACGTAGTCAGATTTTTTGCAGCACAAACATCCCATGGAAAGGGTGGGTGAAGAATGGGGTGACTCGAGTGGGCGACCTTTGGGATGGGGAGAGGAAGGACTGGAAGAGCCCGAAGAAGATGAGGGAGGAATTGAGATACTGCCACAATGTTGAATCGGCCCTAGAGGAAATAACGGAGGCCCTCCCGGTAGGGTGGTGGCTCATTCTTCGCAAAGGACCGGTGTTGAAGGAGGGAGATTGGGTGTCCCAAGGGGGGAGGGTCGATAAGGTAGGCCTGGTTCACCTAGTTCGTCCGGATGACGTGCCGCTCGAGTGGTACAACACAAAAAGAAATGGTGGGCTTGAAGGGAGCCGGGACCCCTTTCAATGGATTTTGAAGGAGGAACTACACCGCATCACGGTAGTGGAGGAAGGAGACACCCGACGGACTTTCCTTCCTGAGATAGCCATAGAACATCTCCCAATCGACCCACTGGAATGGATCTGGAACCCTGACACACGGCATAACCCACGACAACCAAAACCTAAAACATTGTCGGGGCTCTCGGTGAAGGCGACATACCGAATGATTAGAACTAAGCGTTGCCTAAAAGATACGGTGATCGACAGATGGAAGAAGCACCTCAATGTCGAGAGACAACTTCTTACACCGATACGATGGTTCTGCGACACCAAGTGCAGACCGGCGAAAATTACATCCTTACAGTGGCAGATCTTGCATCGGTGCTTACCTACAAATGACTGGCTGATTGATCATTCGCGGTTTGTGTTCTATGGTTTCTGGAATTGCTCTTGATTCACGTGCACTAGCTAAGGTGTGCGAAAATCCTATGTCAATTCCTATCTCATTTATGCAAAAATGAAACCACAAGCTAGTTCCGAGGGCATACCCGAAATTGCACCGAAACCAAAATTGAAGAAGATTATCCAACTTGAAAGCGTGCATGTAGGAAAGCCTTTAGATATTCCACCGTAGACAAAGGTTGTAGAACGTCTCGGGGTTCCAAAAGACAAAAGCAAAAAGGTAGCATGCATTGCCATGCAACCTCTTTGAGCAAACGTGGAGGGGTATGGAAATCCGCACGTTGCTGAAAGCTCGCTCGTCACAAAGGTCCTCTTCATGAACAGTGTCTGTTTGGGGCCTTTCCCCCCCCCCCTATTCTGGGGGGCGTCGGTCCGGTTACTTGTTCGCGGCAAGCAGCAAACAAGGTTTTCTGACCAAGAGAAAAAACCCCAGAGGGGAGGGGGGCTATGGGGGGTTGGTTATCCGTGTGCTCCCACCACTCACTACAGTTTTATGGGAGCATGAGGTAGTACTGGGACCTTGGCACTGTCATCGTAGCAGTTGGTAGCTCCCAAGCCTGCGGCATCTAGTAGCTCCGGAGCTAAGTCCCACTAGCGGGGGTTCAGTCTTCCTCCCAAGTATTTTTCAACGTGGCCAAAAAGTGCCGCTGTTAGATGTTCAGATCGGATGGCAGGAACCCATGCATACTCAAAACCAAGTCTAAACCCTCGCTAGTGGAACGTGGCCCCCAGAGCTGCCACATTCAAGTTGGGACCATCGTTCAAGTGCAGCTGTTGCCTGGAGGAACTGCAAAAATCTGGCAGCTAAGGTATCCCCGCGTGGTGTTTCCGAAAACAAAAACAAAAAAAAACGAAAAAAAAAGAGAAGGATATCGCTGCATATTGGCAGTGAAGAGGCGGGAATAGCTGAGGAGGCTACCCTATCCACCCAACGTCACCCCCTATTTTCTCATGACTGGATTTGGCCACGATAGAGCCTCTATACATTCATGTATATAGGTAGTCCTGTTCCATTCCCTACTATCATAAATGTAGTTGGTCAGGATAGAGCCTGCACATGTTCATGATGATAGGGAGATCTGTTTGAGGAACTAAGGCAGTTGACGAAGCTCCTTAGCAGGCCCATCCAGACTGAAGAGTGTTTCAAGTTTTCAACCTATATGGCAGAGGAGGGTGGCAATGTGTGGGTGGGTGGTAAGATCAGGGGACAGAAATTTGACAAGCAGTTCCATGTGGAAAGTTGGCACGGGGAGCCAGATGCATGGTGTACTCCCTTTGTGCTCAACGGTTGTGGCCCTTGTGGAACATCAAAGGACTTTGCCGCCAGTTGCCGACAACACTGTACAGACTAGATCATGGGGCCAGCAGGAGCCAGACCTGCAATTTCAGGGATGACCTCTTAAAATTTCACGGATGAAATTGGAGGTAACCACGATAATGTTTTTGTTTTTTGGGGTAACTATGGCGCAGTCACGAAAACGGTTCGAAAATGCACTTGAGGCATTCCCCCGGACATAACACACCCCCATGTGATCCTACCGGACCCGAAACCTAGCTTGTATACGTTCGAAATTATCAGGCCTTTTGCCTGAAGTGCATTTTCAACTCAAACCCTGACTGTGCCATAGTTTTCTCTTGTTTTTTTTTTTTCTTTCAAAGCTAAGCTATAGTCTACTCTCAATTTCACCTTTCACTACCTACCTACCACTACTACTAATCCTATACAGGAGAGCCCTGCAAGCATGGCTACTTCTCACAAACAAGGGGATGCATGTTGCCCCCCACCCTAATCGGAGGTGGTCAGGGAGTAGGGTGGGACCCCGGTCCTTTAAACCAGACACACCAATCTGGAACCTCCCTTTTGATCCTGTTAACTGGACCTGGTCCACCCCAATAGGAAAGGGTAGGCCCTATACACTCTATCCGTCAAGCCCACCTATAGAATGCTAAGACAAAGGATCAACCTCCAGGATCAGGTGGCGGACAGATGGATGAGACACTTAAATGTCAGCAAGGAGTCATTGCGCCTAATCAGATGGTTCCAAACGATACGGGCTAAACCAGCCAAAGTGGCCTCCCTGAATTGGCAGGTAGACCACCGTTGCCTACCAACTAACGACTGGATCATAGACAGATCCTCACTTTAACAGAGAGAACTAGCCTTAGCCTGGTGCAAATTGTTCCACGGCATTCCCGGCCAGGAAAACCCCGGAGACAATAGAACACATCTTTTCTGCAATGTCCCGGAGCGGTCTGTCTATGGATGTGGTATGACAGAATATGGAGTCAGCTTGCCACTACGTGTCCATGGCTGTGGGACCGGAGAGCTCTCCTCTGCGAATCATGGCACCTTGCCCAGTCAGACGCATTCTCACGGAATCTGTTCAAAATAGGACGCCGGGCAGTTTTATGGGCCCTGTGATGGAGACACTGTACCCACAACATCGAAAATGTGAGGGTCGATGGACCAGAATTCACGGGCACTATCAAGCAATAGGTACAAGCTGACATCACCAGGCAATGTGAACTAGTGAAAACCTGGATCTCTACACTTCATTCTACAAAAGAAATCCGACAAAATGTCCAACAATTCAGTGGCAACTGGCTTGGGGGGGGCAAATGGGGGAAAACTGGGGACAGTGAAATGGAGTGAGCCACAAGGAGGCGAAGAGGGGAAGGACTACAGGAAATACCAGCTCTGCTTTCACGATTGGACCACACTGGACCCAGTGATCCCACTTCAGCCGTCTTCGGACTTCCCTGACCCATTCCCACCATCCCCGATGAGCCTGCTAGAGCAGAACTTCTTTGGATAATTATGAAATACGAGTGGGAAGCTCGAAGAGGTAGGGAGACTGGAGGGCAAGTCGACAGATTCCTAAAGAAGCACAGACAGTGTACAGCCTGGAATTCTGGAGACAGCAGACAGGAAGAGTACAGCGCAGGGTTTAGGTTTTAGGGTACAGCTTGGGACTCTGGAGACAGCAGCGCAGGGTTTAAGGTTTCAGCGACTACATAGGGCAGAGGCGTCGCCCTAGGCCGGTAAACAAGAAAGACACGGTACAGGGTCACATCTCGGAGACAGAAGGGGACAAGGGGGCACAGATGACACAGCACCAGGGACAGACAGACAGTACTTGGCGCCCTGATTAAGGGTGAAGAGGATTAGCTAGCATCTGCAGAATACGTCAGTAGCTGAAGTAGCCTCAGTAACAGGAAGCCTAGGCTTAGCCAAAAAAGAGGTTCAGGGTATGGGGAAACTGGCCTAGGAATGGGCACAGCTTTCAACAGCATTCAACAGATTCTCAGACAGCCGGTATGCTGCTACCAAAAGGGATGATAGTCAGGTTGGTCAGACGCCCAGCAGCGGGGCTGAAGGGGCCCTTTTGGCAACCCCTCTCATCTTCTCGCCTGCTCAGTCAATCCCCTGGGTACAGGGTAATCAATGCTGGCAGGTAACCAATGTACTCAGATGCTTATTTGCGCAATGGGATGCTGGACCCGTTTTCCAGCAGGTACTGCTCCCCACCAATAGACTGGAGCAACCTGTCAGCCTGCTAGGTAGCGGAGAGACTGGGAAAACTTAGGGGTAACCTCAGTAGGGTCGCAAAAACGAGTTTTTTTTTTTTTTTTCTCTTTTTTTTAACTTCGTATATGGGAAACCTAGTTATCGAGGTGATAAGAGCATCCCCGATGATGAGGTAGTGTTACTTTTCCAGATTCTGTTGGTAGGAGAAGTGTGGACAGTTTCCTTCAATTCCAGGTTTTTGTTTATCCTCTTGATTCCTTTACATCCACAATATTCAAAATTGTACAATCAAGGGACGCTGGACCCGTTTTCCAGCAGGTGATGCTCCCCACCAATAGATGGAGCTGTGTTGTTTAAAAAAAAAAAAAAAAAAAAAAAATCCCGACGTCGAAGGCTCCATCTATTGGTGGGGAGCTACACCTGCTGGAAATCGGGTCCAGCATCCCTGTACAATGATGAGAGCGTATCTGCTGGAAATCGGGTCCAGCGCCCCTATACAGAGATGTGAAAGTGTCTGCTGGAAATCAGGTCCAGCTACCCTTTGTTCCTATGCATCTGATCCACAGTATCAGGTTGGTGTAGAGGCTGGATTACAGACATATGAGAGTCACCTTCGGCACTCGGCCATGTGGTAGAGGCCCCCTAATCCTATAGGACTCCCTCCCAACCTACCTCTTTCGTAATTTCTCCCGGCGCACTCCTACTCCCACTATCCTACCTCAGTGTCTACCACTCAGGATTGTCACCCTCCAGCCTTGGGGGTGACCTGACCGAACCGTGGTTGTAGGTACCAGGGCTAAGCTGAGTCCCACACACCCCACTCAGCCCTGATCGAAGCATATTCGTGCGAGCCTTGTCGCCCAAGTACTGCATACAGATATACCCTAAAGCTTTTTTTCTTCTTTTTTTTGGGAACAAGGCTCCAATCTATTCGTGGGGAGCAGCACGTGCTGGGAACCGGGCCCAGCGTCCCATATGGAAATTTTTACATAGAAGTTTTGAAAATTTGGGATATTTGAGATACCGGGGCCATTACCCGGCTTTGGCTAAAGAAAATTTGAACTACTTATCAGAAATGAGCGAAGTTCAGAAAACGACCTCTTTACCCCACTCCGGCGAGACTTACTGCAGCAGAGCCACCATCTCCGCTGCTGCTGTACCCTATTTCCGTCCTACAAGCTAGCCCCCTCACTAGTAGGACGCTTGATATCCAACCATCTACTTCTCCATGCAGAGGGCCCTTTTGTTTTTTGAAGAGCATTCAGATCGAGAAATTCCTGCCTTAGAGCCTTTCAGTAGCCCACCCCTACCTGCCTCATCCCTATATCCCGATACTTAGTCTCTACTAGGCCTCATGCCCCCAACTGCTAGGTTACAGAGTGGCACGACCCACCCCAGAAGACTCCCACCTGCTAGGCTACAGCGCAAAACGACCTGCCTTGCTCCGGCCTTAAGCTTATACATATCAGACAAAAAAACAAAAGACAAAAAACAAAAAAATTCAGGGAAATATTGCAGTTTCGGTGAAAAATTCGCCGAAAACGACACCACCTATTGACCACGAGTGCCCATAGGTGGACCTATTTTGCGTTCCAATCGTTGTGTACACAGCTGTTGTTACTGCTGTTTGTTGTTAGGTTGTTCACTGTGCACACTGTTGTCATTACTTTTTTTTTTTTTTTTTTTCAAACAAAAACAACCCGAGGCAATGCTAGGGGTGCTGGTGAAAGCAGGCACCACTAGCACTCTCTGGGTGGCTCCATCTATTGGTGGGGAGCAGCACCTGCCGGGAAACGGGCCCGGCGTCCCTTTATACACAAAGGTCCAAATTTTGCACTGTTGCACTGTTGCGTTTGCCTTCCACTGTACTGCTTGTGTACTGAGACTGTGACTGCACACCCCTCAGGTAAGGATCATTCAGTACCTCCTGAAAAGTCCAGCCTCGCAGTCACCTTCTTCCTGTCCGGTTTGAACCTGTTATTGACGGCAGGCTAACTGCTTCTAGGTTTGTTTTGCCGGCACGTACTATCCTATTGTATTGTTTCTGCCTGTTCTATATTCCCTAGAGTGTTCTGTTCACCACTGTAGGAGGTATCAGTTGCCTTTGGTTGTCCGCCACCACAACGGGCTCAACTTTATATGTGACTATATTGACATCACATACTACATTATGGACTATTCGCAGTAGTAGAAGGCGTTTGTTGCCGATGGTTGTTCGCTGTTGTCACCGCTTCCAGTTGTTCTATGATTGTCTTCCCGGCCCCTGTACCGACAGAGAAGCCGCATTCGTAGAGATGAGGATGTCATGAAGCTGTGAGGATGTTATCACCGTTGTCCTTCCTTTGTTGACATTACTACATGTTTGTTGATAGTGAACCGAACATAGGAGGCAGGCAACCCAACCAATCCTGCAGAGAGCCCCACCGACACAAGAGCCCTACCAGCACAGGCCATAGACTGTACTAAGTCTCACTCTCATCAACGGTTCCTTGTCCCATGGGCGGTCTGTAGGGTCCTAGTTCAGACAGACATCGACCGTGGATTGTACCAAGTCTCACTCTCATCAACCGTTCCTGTTCCGCTAAGGGGAGCCCTCATCCTAACTCCTCCCGTGCCTAGTGGCTGACCCCCCCAGATCTCTAGCTAGCAAAGGGTCCCCCTAAAAGAGTTTTTTTTTTTTTTTTTAAACCGGGCCCAATGCCCAAGGCTGATATTATCAATAAGATGATTGAGGCCGGGGTCCTCACAGTCTACCCGGAGTAACCGAACCCAGCTTGCTGAGAACCGGGCTCAGCGTCCCACTTYTGATGATGCTAACGATTATGATGATGGTGAATGGTGATGATGCTACTGCTGATGATGATTGGTATATCTGCCCTTCTGGCCTCCTAAGCCTAGATCAACTCCTAACCCTCCCTGTATCAGGACATTGTAACTGAGAGACAATACTGGCCTAACCGATATCGCCCATAGCCGCTCCCTTCTTGCCACATAGCAGCCCCCCCTGGTACGCCACTGGAATGCCTTCCTCCCTCGGCAAACCCCAGATCTCTCTACAAGACCTCAAGCTCCTGCCATTTGCAGGTTACAGGGCTACACCCCCAGCTCCGGCCAGCGTCGTTCTGGCATCAGCAAACCAGTGGCACAGAACAAAACAACTCTGCAGATATCAGTCATGGATCGACCATCTCTAAATTCCTATATCCCAGATACAAAAGAAGGCTAGATGCTGCCCAAAGCTCAGAACCAGAATGCTTAATATAACCTAAATAAAGATGATGATTATGATGATAATGCTCATGATGATGACTTTGAAAACAGTTAAGAAGACTTATGTTGTATCAACACTTCTGGCATCCTAATCCTGAAACACTCCTAACTTCTCTGTACCAAGATATTACATCTTAGAGACAATACCCTCCTAACCAAATATCTGCCATAGCTGACCTGTTCTCGCCACCTTGACTATCCCCGGCCCCCTAGGTTGTCAAGACAGCCCCCCGGGTTGGCCACTGAATTGCTTTCCTCCCTCAGCCAATCCCCAGATCTCTCTACATGGCCTCACACTCCTGCCAAATGCAGGTTACAGGGTCACACCCCAGCTCCGGCCAGCGTCGTTCTGGCATAGGCAAACCAGGAGCACAGAACAAAATTGTGCTACCTGGCAAAGATATAGTCTGCAATTGCACTTCGGGCACCCTACCTGGCCAGAAAGCTGGTTTGTATACATTGCCCGAACTGCAATTTGAAACTGTATCTTGGCCCACAGTGCAATTATAACTCATTTTTGCGACTCCCACCTAGAGTCACAAAAACGAGTTATAATTGCACTATGGGGCAAGATACAGTTTGCAATTGCACTTCGGGCACCCTACCTGTCCAGAAAGTTGGGTTGTAACATTGCCCAAACTGCATTTCGAAACTGTATCTTGGCCCATAGTGCAGTTATAACTCATTTTTGTGACTCCCTTGTAGTTTCCCCCCCCAAAAAAAAAGGGTGGGACCCCGGTGGGAAGGGGGCCCGAGTGCAAAGACCGAGCATTTTGCCAGTAGCTGCACCTCCTATCTGCTTCCCCCGCCCCCATAAAGTAACAGCAGTGTCTATGGCCAGCACTCACACACCACACACAACCCTACTCTGAATTCGATTTATAATTATATAGGACATTACCGTGAACGCTTAGCGCACGCGTGAGCGTAGACTTGAGGCACTGGGAGGCGCCATGTCACAGGTTGATGTGGAGTGACCACCCGATGCACAGTAAGGCAGTGGCTGTAACAACGACGCTTACTGTGTGTCTCACACTGTAATTCCATAGCCGCCATCCCAGTTCAGACTAGGGAGGCGTATGGCTCTGGTGTCGGAGATGTCAGCGGCAGCTTTCATCGTCGTCAATGGATTTCTGTGAAGTCAGCCCCAAGGAAATGCCGAAGTGTGTGGAATTAGCGTAGTAAGTCTGAAGTTCGTCTCCATTAATAGCCAGGTGGCCTGCGCAAACTGTTTATTCTCTCAATGACAGGAAGGATGATGTCGTCTGACCAGTTTTTCGAGTCCAGGAGGAGAGATAATCTCTGAAGATTGTTCAAATACACCATGTAAGGCAATGATGTGGCAGTCTGACCGGTCTCCGTGTTTCCAAGAAAAGACTGGCAAATTCATTGCTGACGTGGCGTTAGCCATACTGACTTCGACACAAATTGGACTAGCGACGTGGAGGGAGAATAGGGCTGTGAAATTGGTCGTCACAAAAGGAAAAGCTTACCTAAATATTGCTGACTGCCCGTGCGCACCATGATGTGATAGGTTTTCGTCACACAAACACACCGGAGAGCGCAGGGCGCACGAGTGCTAAGCAGAGGCACTGATTGGAGTATCGTCGAGGTAGAAGATCAGGGCTGTGTGTTGTCGATTGTTGCCCACCATATTATGATCGGTTCTCGCCAGGCTCGTCTTTTGGGTCGCTTACCATATAGACTTCAACATAGATTGGAGTGTCGACGAGGAGGGGCTGTGAGATTGGTCGTGAGAGAAGGGTAAGCTGTCGGCATTGCACACAGTGTTGTGATCGGTTCTCGCCAGGCTTGTCTTTTGATACAACATTGTGGTGTTGGTGATGCCAGCTGCCGCTGCCATCTCATCTTTTGAGATATCGCATTGTGGTACATGGCGCACGCCACATTCACTTCGACAAAGATTGGAGTATAGACGTGAAGGGTGATTAGGACTGGGAGTTTGGTCGAAGATAGAAGGGGAAACTTACCTGAATAATACTGTCGGCATTGCGCGATAAGGAGGGGCTGTGAGATTGGTCGTAAGAGAAGGGTAAGCTGTCGGCATTGCACACCGTGTTGTGATCGGTTCTCACCAGGCTTGTCTTTTGATACAACATTGTGGTGTTGGTCATGCCAGCTGTCGCTGCCATCTCATCTTTTGAGATATCGCATTGTGGTACGTGGCGCGCGCCACATTCACTTCGACAAAGATTGGAGTATAGACGTGAAGAGTGATCAGGACTGGGAGCTTGGTCGAAGATAAAAGGGGAAACTTACCTGAATAATACTGTCGGCATTGTGTGACGAGGAGGGGCTGTGAGATTGGTCGTGAGAGAAGGGTAAGCTGTCGGCATTGCACACCGTGTTGTGATCAGTTCTCGCCAGGCTTGTCTTTTGATACAGCGTTGTGGTGTTGGTGATGCCAGCTGCCGCTGCCATCTCATCTTTTGAGTTATCGCATTGTGGTACATGGCGCGCGCCACATTCACTTTGACAAAGATTGGAGTATAGACGTGAAGGGTGATCAGGACTGGGAGTTTGGTCGAAGATAAAAGGGGAAACTTACATGAATAATACTGTCGGCATTGCGCACCAAGTTGGCAGTGCGCTAAATGTTGTGATCGGAAAAGTTGTCGGCATTGCGCACCGTGTTGCGATCGTTTCTCGTTAGGCTCGTCTTTTGAGAGACAACATTGTGGAGTTGGTGATGCCAACTGGCATCGCATCTTTTGGGATACCGCGTGCCACATTCACTTTGACACAGATTGGAGAATAAACGTGAAGGGAGTTCAGGGCTGGGACTTTGGTCGTGTTAGAAGGGGAAGCTTATCTGAATATTGTTGTCGGCATTGTGCACCATGATGGCATTGAGCTCAATGTTGCGATCGGTTCTCGCCAGACTCGTATTTGGGGATACCGCATTATGATGGTAAGATGCCTCTGCGTTCGTGGCGCCAGCTGGCAACTTAATTGCTGACGTGGCGCTAGCCACATTGACTTCATAACAGATTGGATTATTAACGAGGAGGGAGTTCAGGGCTGGGAGATTGGTCACGATAGAAGGGGAAGCTTACCTGAATATTGTTGTCGGCGTTGCGCATCATGTCGAGAACAGATCTCGTCAGGCTCGTCTTTTGAAATACTGTACCCTGACGTGGACAGAGGGGAGAAAACCCAACGAGGACTAAGAGCCTATCCGACTACACTAATAGAGGATGCCAATCGCATTAGGGATTGACTAACCTGCATTGATCGTTGATCCATCAGGAAGTCTCGAGGTGGACGGCCGAAATTGGAGTTGCGATCTGCATTATCCTTCAGTAGCATAAGTGGAGAGGGATGACTGGGGGAAGGGGGAGGGGTAACAGAAAACAAGGAATGAAATAAGGGGGGTGAAGTAGTAGGAGGAAGGTGGAGAGAAAAGCAAGGGAGGACCGAGAAGGACATCAGGACGAGGTGATTTGGAAGAAAGAAAAACAGCACAACAAGGTGGGAAAGAACAACGTCACGCTATTAGTCTGTCGTGACTGCATCAACGGAAGGAGGGGGAACAGACTGATCATGTCTTGATCTGTGGAATACGTACAGGGGTAATGGAAATCAATCACCTACTGGTTGCAGAATGAAGGGAGTTTGGTGTCAACGAGGGGTATCGTTAGCTGAGAAGTGAAGGCGGCAACTCGGCTCATTCCAGGTGTGATCCCTCCTAATTACCCCCCGGCCTCCATTATCACCTCAATACAGCGTGTCCCCTGGGATCCCATGCCA
Organism: Chara braunii; assembly: GCA_003427395.1. NCBI lineage: Eukaryota > Viridiplantae > Streptophyta > Charophyceae > Charales > Characeae > Chara > Chara braunii. The sequence continues at coordinate 572,693 of BFEA01000148.1, read as the reverse complement.
ACTTCACACAACATTAAATAAGAATTACGAAAATAATAGAAATCTTTTGGAAATAATTTGGTAGTAAGAAGAATTAAATAACAATAATAAAAAAGGAAAAAGAAAAAAAAAATCATACATAACAAAAAGACAGATAAGTCAGTAGAATTTCTTAATCTGTCTCTCAATCTCTTTTTTAATCTAATTTTAGTGTGTGATTTGATTGTGTTCCCCATCTCCGATCTTTGTCAAGCCTGACACAATGAAAATGAATTTTAATTGTGCAAAAGGATCGGAATCATTGTTGTTTTATCAGGGGGCAATGAGACATGCGTTGATGAGACACATTGGCCCTAAACCGTACATCAGACCACGTACAAATGTTTCAAAGCCTGCCACGGTAAGAAGTCCAGGTAGGAGCTCAGAAGTGCCATCTTTAATGCAACCCTTGATGCAACAGCCTGGCCTCCAGTCGGGCTCGGGGAAGCTCTTGCAATCCTCATATGTATCAGTTGTTGCTAGTCAGCAGTTGATGCCCACTCCGATTGGATCAGCAGAATCTGCTGATATTCCCCTTACTTCTGCCACAATCCAGGAACATTCAGGGTCATCCACTATTGATGATCTCATGATGACTGAAGGGGGGAATGTTAGTGACGTAGAAATACTCACTGAGGAAGAAAAGGAGGAGGAAAAAAATCAAGACAAGGAGACTCACCCTGGCTCGTCTCGATCCTCCTCCTCTCAGACTGACTCCACCTTACCCCAACAATCACAACGTATGAATCAGCCCTCTTGGGCACAAAAAGTCAGGGAGTCTCTCCAAGACAAATCTCTCTCAATTCAGCGACCAGCGATAGGTACTTCGGGTTCTGCTCATGAAGAGTTAAAGGTTCCCCTCAAGAACCTTTCGTCAGCTCGTGCTTATTTTTTGTCATTATTTCTTCTTCCCTCAGAACAACTGGTGATAGACCAAGGGGGGACTAAGACCCTGATGAAGTCATATCCTTCCTCACGGCTGCCTCAAAGAGATGCCATCTACACTAAGCATGCGACTAACTGAATCTTCTAAGACGAGGCAGCGAATAGATCTGTGAATGACAAAATTTAATGTATTTGCAAAAGACTTGAATCTTTGAGAGATGGACCTGAAGGCGTGAAAATTTTTTTTCTCATCCATCCTATCACTCCTACCGTCTTCACAGTCTTGTCCCTCTTCGAAAAAGATAAAGTCAGACTGGATGCATGGGAAAAATTATTCTGGGACCACTCCGAGGTTCGAATCTATCATTGGGCTCCAAAAAAAGTAGGTCCAGAAGAGAAGCGAGAGCACGTGATGAGATAATATTATTGGGAGGAATTTAGACATATCCCGATTGAAATTCAGGCAGCCTTCATTTATGATTTTGGTCAACAATATAAGATTGTAGACTTTATTGAGCCCCTCCCATCTTATGTAGCCAAGCGAGATGATCATTTGATGCTTGCTTTGGATTTACCGAAAGAACAAGTGTTTTCAGTAGATGATATTATTCCCTTCAAAATGGGAGGACGCGTTTACCAAATTCACACTGCTCATAAATTCCGACCATGGTGTTTTAAATGTAAAGCATATGGTCACCTTCACTCAGAATTTGTTTGCTCCTTTCATCCTCAACACACAATACCCGCTGACAAGAGACTCAAGAAGGACCCTCATAGACCAGGCAAATGGCTTCTTGCGGTTGCAGGCTTTGAGGGATGGGTTTATTGGGATGACTTGAATGCCACAGGCCATCCAATGGGATGGGTATGGGAGGGTAGGAATGGGTCTCATAAGGCCCCCCGTCCCCCATCTAACTGGATACCCCCCCAGCCCCAGACCCCTCAACCAAAGTCAGGTGCCCAACGAGAAATGGGCAAGGAGATAACCAGGGAGGAGTGGATATGGCAGCTTCTACTAGTCCTAGGGGGGTTCAGGTAGGAGGAAGGATGGACAAGCAAAAGTACAAAGGTTCTGCTTCTTCCCAGGCACTCAATCCAGATAAGTACCCTGGACCTAAACCAGCAGATTATTTACCAAAAAATGGGTCGGGAGGGGGCCAGGAGTGGAAGGTTGTCAAGAGGAAAGGGTCTGCAAAACAGGAGAACCTGACTCCTCATTCAACTCAAGCAGGAGAGGTGAGTGTAGGTAATGCTCCCCCTACTATTTCTTCAGTCAGTGACAAAACCCTTGGGGGAGTAGAAGGTACCCCGATGGATATTGATCCCCTCAAGGATGCATTTGGTACATAACCAATGGAAATTGAGGTAGTTGATCCCATTCTCCCCCCCCCATCGATTGAAGTAACCATGACATCCACTAATGCTGATGTTCCACTGCCCTCCCACAATATGGTTATTTTACAAATAGCTGATTGGTTGCTCTTCAATCTAAAAAAACAGCATCCAAACATACCTCAGGATAACTGACCTTTTTTTCTACAAGAACTCATCCCAGTGGGGGAGAGTAGTAAGAGTTTGGAAACCTTCCTAATGCATGGCCCACCAAGGGGTGTATCATGGGAAGATATCAGTTCCAAGCTTCTCCATATTGTTTCTAATCGTTTCAATGAGGGATTCTTGCCCAACGCCCTTCCTGCTCCCAGTACCCACCCAATGTTGTGTCAATCAAAGGTAAGGAATGAAGAAGAACTAAATGGGCACCTGAGTAATGATCCTGATGACCCTACCGACCTTCAAAAGGATACCTCCTCAGGGAACTCGGATCTTATTTCACCCTTTCAGTCAGATCAGCAGGAAGGTCAAAGCCAGGTATTCAAGGAAGTCATATCAACGCTTACGGGGGAGAAAAACTTTCTGCACATCTCTCAAAAGCAGCTCTCCTCATCGCAAAAGAAGCATAGCCAAGGGCTCATTGAGTGGGATCCTGAATCGTTGGAGGTGCAAGAGAGTAAGGTGTCTCCTGAACCATCTACTACTGAGTTGACTCTAGAAGACATTATAGCCGAAGATTCCCAGAATATTGTGTCCAAGGATCTATCGTTCAAAGTAGTGTTGTTCGATCATTCTAAGACACCTCCTGACGCTCAGGCTGTCGTGGTCATTGATGATGATCAGGAGGTCACTCTTAGTCCTCAACTCTCGCTCTCTCCCCAACCCCCTCTTCTGGACTTCGAGTCAGAACTAACCAGTAAGATACAAAGACTGAAACATCGCATGGCCAAAGGATAAGGACTACTTTCCCCCACAAAGATGGGAACAACACTCCTACCAGTGAGAAACCAAGGAGGAATATGGGAGGTAGGTTTATCTGAACCTCCAGTTTGCAGCCTATGGGGAAGTAACATTACTAGGATCTGCTTCGCCCCCCCCCTCTCCCTCTTCCTCGGCGAAAGACATCCTCAACTTTGTTAAATCATATTCCCATCAGGTGAAAAAACTTTGCTATCGGTTAATGAGGGTGAGGAAAGATTGGCGGAAGGAGACGTATTTATAAAATACAATACTACTAAGAATATGGGTCTCAAATGGTTCAGTCAGGATGCCCTGAGTGAGCTTCAACTCCTCAAGTTAAAAGCTAATGTTTTTTTGTCTGAAACGGATGTTGGCACTCTGCTAATTAGGATGCTTGCTCAGAGGACACTGATGACAGGTGGGATACTGGATACGAGACAATGGATGAATCTTTGACTTATCCTTTGTCCTGTTATTCAAACATAAAATGAATTCTAGAGTAATAAATGTTTTTTATAATAAAGATAGAGCTTGGAAAATTCTAAGAAGGAACGCGGACATCGACATCAGATCATGGAATGTTAATGGTCTAGCTTCGGCTAAGTCTCAAAAAAAGAATGCCATATTTGACCAATTGAGAGGTATAAGGGGAAGAGAGTGGCCGGATGTTATCTGCATTCAGGAAACTCATCTTATGGATTCAAACCAGCATAATTATTGTCATAAACAAATGTGGCCTTATACAGCCATCAGAGCCCATGCCCCCCGTCCGGGCAGTGCCGGAGTCGCTATCTGGATTCCTCGAGGTTCCAAGATAGAACCGGTTTATTTGGACGTCGACAAAGCAGAAGGCAGGTGGACATTTATCCTGGCAATGTTGGAGCTGGAAATTATTGGCATTCTTTGTATATATGCTCCCAATGATGTAGGGGATCGTCAACTTTTTTCTGATTCCCTTCCCCCTATCCTCCCTACAGGGATTCCGGTCATTATAGCAGGAGATTTTAATGCTGCCCCGGATAGATCTCTTGATAGATGAAATATTCATAATCCCTGTCCAGCTTATGTGGAGGCAGATGAGATTATGCTGACAAACTTTTCCCACAACTTAAATCTCTTTGATTCTTTTAGGCGTTTGAATCCTTCGAAGTACTCTTATACATGCTTTCGAAGGAATCAAGCCAGATCGCTCACAAAGTCTCGTATAGACCTTATCTTTATCTCAGAGGATTTGAAAGGCGCACTTCAGATGGAAGAAATCTTTCATCGAAGTCCCCTTTTGGGTCTAGATCATGCCATGTGCGTAGCCATCCTCTCCTTTGGGAAAAAGTAAGATCAAGGTAGAGGATTTTATAAACTTAATACAGCTCATCTTAAGATTGACTCTTTCAAATCATTTTTTAAGGATGTATGGTCATTTTGGAAGAATCAGAGGGTCACTTTGGGAAATGACGTACTCTGGTTCAACAATGGGTTACTCTTTTTAGGTCGTAAATGCAATGAATACTCGTTAGCATTGGCTAAGGAACGTCATTCTTCTGAAACTAATATATATCAACGTATTCATCAATTGCAACAATCAGAAGAAAAGGAAAGAGACCCAGAAATGCAAAATGAAATGGCTAAAGAAATTCAAGATGTTGAAGGCCAACTACTTAAATATATGGAATATAGATGGCAAGGAATGAAGATTCGTGGTGGAATTCGTAAATTTCATACGGAAGGAGCCATGAATGCAAGATTTTTTGTCATGGCTAAAATAAGGACAGGCAGAACTTTGATAGAGGCTCTAGCACATCCTCATTCTCTAAATGGGCCGCTAGAGGTGTCAACGGCAGGATGTACTAAAATTGCTAGGGACTTCTTCAAGGACATTTTTCTTTCACAAAATAGAGACATTCCCTTGGATAAACGCACGAAGGAAATAGAAGAGTTCCTTATCCCTTTATCTAAGTCACTCTCTCAGCATCAGAGAGAACAACTGGAATTGCCTCTAACTAAAAATGAAATATGGTCTGCCCTATTATTAATGGACGAAGATAAGAACCCAGGGATTGACGGTTTTCCAAAAGAACTCTGGGAAGTCTTGTGGGAATTCATCTCCCAAGACCTCATGGATTTCTATCAGGCAGTATGGAACTCAGGTGATATGGGAGAGATAGTAGGGCAAGGGGTGTTGATCCTTCTCTATAAGAAAGGTGATAAATATAACATTAGGAATTACCGACCTATCACTCTGCTCACTGTGGTTTATAAGTTGATTTCAAAAACTCTTACGATTCGCCTGAATAAATACATTGCAGATATTATCCACCCGTTACAAACTGGATTTATTCAAGTAAGAAATATCCATGATAATATTTTGCTCATAAATAAACTTATCAAGATTTCTCGTCGGTCTAAGCACAATGCGACATTTATATTCATTGACTTTGAAAAAACATATGATCATGTTGATTGGTTTTTTTTAGATAAATGTCTGGAGAAGTTTAACTTTGGTCCATATTTTAGGAGGTGGATCAATATTTTGCATAAAAATGCGACAACAAGAGTCATGGTCAATAGAAATGTAGAACCCCCCATTTCTCTTCAGAGATCTGTAAGGCAAGGCGACCCCATTGCTCCTCTTCTCTTTGTGATAATTATGGAAGCCTTAGCAACTAACATAAGACATCATAAAGACATCAGGTGTATCCAGGTCTCCTCTATCCCTGAGGAAGCAGTCCCAGTTTGCTCTCTCTTTGCCGATGACCTCTCTCTGATTGTCGATGCTTCACATGAAAATTTAGAAGTCATGAAAAAATTGATGGATACATTCTGTAAACTCTCTGATATGAAGGTCAATTGGGGGAATAAAACACTAGGTTGGTGGATCCATCATCAAGGCGTGAGACCCCTGGAACCTTCCTGCATTAAGTGGGTGCACCATAACGTACCAATCAGAGTGCTAGGAGTAATTCTTTCAGTCACAGGTAAACCCATCTCCACCAACGAAGGGATTCTACAACAGGCAAGGTTGAAACTTGATTTGTGGAAGGACAAACAGACATCCCTGTTTGGTAGAACCTTAATTATTAACAATGTCATATTGGCCTCTATATGGTATAAATCGGCTTTTTGGGCCTTGGACAAAGGAAACCTTAAAATCTTCAAGAGACAATTAGCGGTCTTCTTGTGGCGTGAAGATCATGAAAGATCCAATGTCATTAGCAAAGTGGCTTGGTCGTCCATTATCCAACCTAAGAAAAAAAGGGGGCCTTGGGATAATCGACCCCAATACTCAATCAATGGTTCTCTCTCTTCAATGGATCAAACGACTTATATTCAATCCCAATACCCCTTGGTCCTCCCTAGCCTTTGAACAAATAAAAAGATTAGCTCCTCCGGTCCCTGATCACATAGATCCCCTAATGTGGCTGAAGAACCTTGCATGGTATTTACCTAGAGGCTCTCAAGGGCACCAAGTTCAAGAGGAGATCTCAGATAGGCAGGCAATTAGAAGGGATCTTAGGCGGGATCCATTTTGGATCACACTTATAAAGAATTGGAGGAAGATGCCTATCCCAGATAAAGTTTTCCCAACAAGATGGGAAAAAGTCTGTCAGCAGCCTCTTTTTAACAATACTTTCATTAGGGATGATCAAGGGTGTGTTCTGCATTGTATGGATGCCCCTTGGAAAAGTTGGATTAGCAGAGGGATAATAAGGGTTAGAGATCTATGGAATCATGAGAGCAGAGACTGGTACACGGCTTCGGATCTGCATGAGCAACTTAGATATAGTCACCATCAGATTTCTGCTCTAGATTTGATAATTGACCTAATTCCACTGGAGTGGATCAGAATCCTACAGAAGGGTCCCAAATTTATCGAAAATGATTGGGTAACATTTCATAATACAACTGATGTAGTTGGCAACATAATTGTGATCCATAGCCCGAATCAAATTCTTCTATCAATTTTTCACATTCAAGATGATGGCATTTTATATCAGGGTCAACAGGAGGAAACTACACGGAATTCGGATGACCAACTCTTTAGGATAAGAGTTCTCAAGATTGATGGAAAATGGCTTGCTTTTAGACCAGACATCCCTATCTCACATCTTCCTTTTGACCCAAATAGCTGGAGCTGGTCTCTCCCGGGGAAACATAATCACTCTCATCCTAGGAATCTACACACCCTCACAGTCAAAGCAGCCTACAGGATGCTCCGTCCCAGGTTTAACTTAAAAGACCGTATTGAAGAAAGATGGCACAAGAAACTTAATGTTAGTAAGGATGAGTTGAAAAGAATTAAATGGTTCCAAGCCTCTAAAACTAAACCAGCCAAAATTGCTTCTCTACAGTGGCAAATTGCTCATAGATGTCTTCCCACAAATGATTGGATCATTGACAGGTCATCTCTTGAACAGAAGGGCATTGCCTTCCCATGGTGTAATTCTGTAAATCAGCCTATCCATCCAAACTCATCCCCGAAACTATATAGCATATTTTCCTCCAATGCCCGGGGTCAATCTGGCTTTGGAGATGGTGGGATAGAATCTGGAATCAAATGAATACTTCTCATCCTTGACCTTGGGAATGGAAAACCCTCCTACTGGAATCGTGGCATCCGGACCAAGGAGATGATTTCACAATCAACATGTTCTTAATAGGCAGGAGAGCGATCATATGGGCAATTTGGACAAGAAGGTGTACTTTTGAAATGGAGGGTGTGCGATTGGACGGACCAAAATTTACTGAATCAATCAAACAGCAGATACAAAATGATTTAACGATCAAATGGGAACAAGCTAAAGAAAAAATTCAGTTTTTATCTGATCCAAATGAAATCTGGGTTCACATTAATCTATTTGACAGAAGTTGGCTGGGCGATGACCAGGGGGGGAGGCTGGGGAAAGTAATTTGGGAAGGTGGACACACAAACACCCAAGTATCCTATAAAAAAAAATTCGGCTTGTCTTTAATGATTGGACTACCGTTGACTCCTCTATCCCCCTAAAACCTATGTCTCAATTTCCTGATTTCTTCCCTCCCCCAAGTAACTGTCTTGTGCCCATTGCTTGGTTTGGATAATTAGCTGGTAAAGTGCTTGGAACTCATGTTTATCTGGCGCCCATTATGGGTGAAGAGGCACTATGCTAGTTCACCTTCTTCTGTTGTTCAAGGTTATCAGATCAATAGTGCATTGATCAATAGACATTAGATCAAGAGTGCAGTATTGTTGGCTCATTTTCTGTTATCAGCAGGATCCTACTGGTTACCTCCGGGTAGACTGTGAGGACCCCGGCCTCAATCATCATATTGATAATATCAGCCTTGGGCACTGGGCCCTTTCAAAAAAAAAAAAAAAAAAAAAAAAAAAAAGGGCTCCTCTTCCATGACCGGTTGCAGATCAACCCCAGCATCCCTATGAAGGCTCTGGAGGAATTTCCAGACATGTTCCCGCCGGCCCACACGGCGCTACTGGACCTGTGATGGTTTGGCCAGGAGCAATGGGGGGGAGGAAGCAGGAATGGAAGGTCTGCGGGTAGGACTAAGGTGAACAAAAGAGCTACAAATGTACTAGGAAGGGGCCAGAGGGCAGAAACAGGGGAAGTTAGGGTGGCATGGTGCTATTGGCCACTGGCTCCTCAACGCGAGTTTTGGAGGCCCGAAACGCTGGCAAGTGCTATGTGCGTGTACACGAAGACGGGATATTAAATTATTGAACTTATAGACATAATAAAAAGAAAAAAGGAACTTTGCTGGAACATAGCTGGTGCAGCAACCAAACTTCTCCCCCATCCTTTCCCTTCTTTTTTTTTTTTTTTAAAAGGAAATAGCCCATGTGGGAACTAGAGGTGCTGATACGAGCAGGCACCTCTAGTTCCTCCAGGGAGGCTCCATCTATTGGTGGGGAGCAACACCTGCTGGAAAACGGGTCCAGCGTCCCTTAGACAAAAGGTTGGATCTTGTCAGAGTTGCGGATAATGGTAAGAGAGCCACTTCAGCCTGTGCCAGGCAGCCAGAAATGCCTCTGTGCCTACTAGTTGTTTCCCATGGTACCAACCCGCCTCACCTCAGGGTTAACAGCCGAGAGTATCCCACAACGGGAGACCTTTATGGTACCCAGTCGCACAGGCATCACCCCTCCTCCCCTTGAGGTGCTGCGAGGACCCATGGGCCGATATATGGAAAAGGTATTGGTCGTTTAAGCCAACAGTACACCCGGGCCTGATTTTCAGGGCCGGCACACCCCCTGCACGGGAGTATTTTCCCAAGCTGCAAGTCACGGGTACCGGTAGCGGGAATCTGTTTGCGGTGCCCGTACGACAAATCGATTCGAGTAGATTCTTGGACTCCGGATTTCAGTTGCGGGCAGTTTTCGTACGGCCTCTTTTTTCCTCGCAAGTACAGAAGTGACTTTGTTTTGTTTTGGTTTGGTTTTCTTTTTCCTTCCCGTTTTTTTTTGGGGGGGGAGGTACTGGTTCTTTGCCCTCGCCTCCGAAGTTTCATCGCCTCCACACTCGACCTCTCGACCGACCTCTAACGTCGATACCTCGTTGTGCCACGTGGCACTACAGGCCAGTCGCCGTACCTCCATCTGTGCAGAACCTACGGGATAGGCATTTCATTCAACTTTGGCCTTTCTACTCAATTCTAGAATAAGAGGTTTTAACCCGCTTTCCAGCAGGTGTTGCTACCCACCAATAGATGGAGCCTTGCCGACAGTGCTAGTGGTGTCTGCATTTATCAGCACCCCTTTCAGTAATTCGGGTTTTTTTTTGTATTAAAAAAAAAAAAAAAAAAAAGAAAGAACTGGCAGTCATCTTGGCTATAGACATAGATCAATGACAGGTGGTGCACCCACATGAAAAGATAGCCGAGAATCATTTACAGGGAGCATGGGGGAGGGAAAAAGGTGGGTGAATAGGGGATTGGCTGGGGATTCTACTGATAGTATGTTGTGGGACTCTGCCCGCAGTTGTCAGCAGTTGTCAGAAGAGACAACATTTCTCTTGTATCTGTGGATTCCATGGGATGATGCAGATGGCTGCCAGATGTGCTACCCCCAAAGATAGACCAGAGTCGTTATAAATGGGGGGATGAGGCTCTAAATTTGGAAATGATTTCCTCAACTCTGAAAACATTGACCGCCAGGATAATATTCTTTTTTTTCATCTAGTCAGAAAAAAAAAGAGCCCCATAATCCCCGATGTTATGCGATTTAACATCGGGGATTATGGGGCGCTTTTCTTTCTCTGACAAAAAAAAAAAAAAGAATATTTTTTACAGGTCACTGAATTGGTTGGGCTTAAAAAAAAAAAAAAAAAAAAAAAAAAAAAAAAAAAAAAAAAAAAAAACAAAAAAAAAAACAAACAAACAAACAATGTTATGCGTAAATGGAAAAAAATAAAATTGCTGCCCCTTGGCGCCACTTCTATTTGTTATACAGTTGGAGGTTCTTCTAGACAACATCAGACACAACCCGGACATAAAAGGCTTAGAGATCCCCCGTTCGATCTGTTGGAAAGGGGAAGCAATCGCTGATGACCTTACTATCGCATGTGAGAACTCGGTAGATTCATTTAGACACCTTAGGCTGGCTTTGGACGAATATTGCCAATTATCAGAAGCCTCGATCAAATGGGATAAATCGACTTATCTGCTCCCTACCCCATACAGAATATGTGTGGACTGGGGCTTACTCGAAATACAATTAGATGAATCGGAACGTTTATTGGGTATACACTGTACAGGTCTCTCTCACAAACTGTGCGGCCAAACAGGACAAAATACTTCAAGAAAAAGTGTGCACCAGAATTTATGGATGGGTAAGAAATCACAAACTTTCTGTTTTTGGAAGGGCTCTGTTTGTCTCCTCGGCAGCCCTCTCAATCCTTTGATTCCCGCTGTCCATGCATGCTCTGGGGGATAAAGCCTATGCCGCAGTCAAACAGGCAGCGACACGCTACCTGTGGAAACCCTCGGCAACGGAGCTTCAAGGTTATATTGTTAAAGCAGCCCGGCATATCTGATCTGCCAACCCAGATCTGAAGGGGGCCTTGGGGTCCTGGATCGAAGAGATCAAAATGCTGCCTTGTTATGCAAATGGATAACCAAAGCAAGCCTGAGATCACATCAGAAACAGTGGAAAAGCTTGGGTGAACACGTTTTAAGGAAGGAATTGGACTTGCCAGATCATATTAATATCTGGCAATGTCTAATCATCTTTAATCTGTCAGCCAGGAAGGTGAAATCGAGAGTCTGGACTTGGATTCTGTCTGCCTGGAATAAGCTGAGACCAGAACTCCTGAGGGATCCGGTTACTAAACTAGAGGTGAGGAACCAATGTCTATTCAATAACACTCTAATCAAGCTTTTTTTTTTTTTTTTTTTTTTTTGATAAACACACCCCTGCCAGTGTTAGTGGTGCTGATAAGAGCAGACACCGCTACCACCCGGGGAGAGGCTTAGTGATAGATTCCTGCCAGCATTGATTACCCTGGCAACCAGGGGATTGACTGTACAGGAGGTAAGACCGTCTGGTATTCCGTTTTCTACCAGCTCCAGGACAGGCTCTTTTGGCAAATCGTGGCTCGCGAAGGGCGTATTTTTGATTGAACATATCTGGGACACCCAGCTTCAGGATTGGTTACCCCCTGCTAAACTTCGGCAGAGATTACCCAGGCTCCACAAGGTTGAAGAAAACTACAATCACCTGCTACGAGGTATTCCGTCTCAGTGGAAATCGTTACTGTTGGAGTCTGCTGAATATTCAATGGGGACTTGGTTGGCACATCCAACAGACTCCCACAGGATTATTAGGATATTGGGACCAGAGTTAGATAAAGGGATCAATGTGGAACAGTGGGTGAAAGGCAGAAAAGTCAAGCTGGGCTTCTCTCTTACCAAAGAAGCCAATGTTGTTTTGAACTCCTCAGTGGACCTATTGGAAGTAAGGTTTTTGCAGGTTGATTCGCCACATAATAAGGAAGCCGTGCTGCTGGATGGACTGGCCACAGATTATGTTATTGACCCTGTGCTGTATGGATGGAAACTCGACAGAGGAATCAGTCACTCTCTAATATCATATTCTTCCAAGGTGGGTTCCTCCTATCTCAGGATGAAAATGATACAACCTCAAGCGGTAGCTGTTTGTAGATTCCAGAAAGCCCAGGGAGCAGAGTTACCGGGGCCGGATTTTCAAGGGCTCTGGAAGGCGTTAAAGGGTATTCCATCTCAGAAACAAGCTAGCATGATGTGGCTTCAGTCGCTGGGTCTCACGCCTTCAGCCCAATGGTTGTCTCAAAAAGGTATGGATATGGATCTCACCTGCAAAAGGTGCAACAACAGCTGTGAAACCGCCACTCATATTTGGCTTTCCTGCCCTCACTCTGAGGAATTGTGGAGGTGGTGGAAAATTCAATGGGACGATGCCGTAGGGTCAGATTGGGAATGGACAGAGGAATGGACAGTCTCAGCTATTCTACCCAGCGAGGCCCAGCGGAAGGAAGACTGGGGTTATGTGGCCCTAGTCTGTCGGGGTATAGTCATGGATGCTATCTGGAAAGCAAGGAACTCAGCTGTATTCAGGAACCAGACTATCCATTTCCGCCAGCTGAGAGCTATGGTTAAACAGTCTCTGAGGGATCAGCTGGTTTCGAAAGAAATGGACTAGGGAGAACTTTTTGGCTGCAGTTAAAGACGATGGCAAATTAGAGATAGCTAGATGGCTGAGTTAAGAATTACTGCAATCTTATTTAGCCTATTTATGAAGATGGGGTTCGGCATTGGCCAAATATCTATGCTCCCTGATTGGATGCCTTCTATGTCCAACCTGACGCGTTAGGACTTGTATGTTTGGCTTACATCTTGCTTTCTGGCCAGACCGCTTTTAGGTCTGGTTTCAGACAATGGGCTACTCGAATGACTTGCAGATGTGCCCTGTATTTGAACATGATCTGGGCTTTCTAACAGTTGTTAGTTGGGTAGAGAAACTTGACAGAACTGGACTTCATATATTGATTTAAATTTCGTGGATTCTATGAGCCAGACCTGGTCTGACTGGCGGGATGGATGATCTCTAGGAGCTACAGTCTTCCCCCGAATACAATGTACGGTCATTATAGCTGTATCTAGACTGAAAGATGCCTCAAATACGGCTATAATGACCGTGCGTTGTATTCGGGGGAAGACTGTAGTCTGTTTGCGAGCTCCCTCTTTTTGTGCTCTGAGCTTAATGATAGTCTCCAAGTCAGGTAGAGGCTCACGGTTTGAGCTGTTTGATAATGAGTATGTTAGGCTGATACTCTGCAAGGAATTAGAAGGATTGGCCGGTCACACGAAGCACTGGCATTGAGTTAGACAAGGTTGAGATATCCACCCCTATGGGGTTTGTCTGTCAAGTCGGTATAAGGATTTTTTGGTAAGAAGATGTGATGGGGAGTTGGCCAGGAAGTCCACCACTCCTACTTTTTTACCTGTGCTTCAAGCTTATTTTTGGGAGAATTGTGTAGTTGGATAGAGGTTGGGACGCTGGACCCGGTTTTCGGCACAAGCCTAGTCTGGGTATTGGACCCAGCAATTTTCTTCCGGGTTGTTTGTGAGGATTCCCGGCCTCAATTGAAATTGATAATGAAATGTATCATTCTTCCAAAAAAAAAAAAAAAAAAAAAAAATTAAAATTTGTTTCCAAACAGTTTTTTTTTTTTTTTTTTTTGAAGAAGAAAACAGCCCGAGCTTCTGCTAGGAGTGCTGATATGATCAGACACAACCAGCAGTGCCGGGATGGCTCCATCTATTGGTGGGGAGCAACACCTGCTGGAAATCGGGTCCAGCGTCCCTGTAAAGCACATTTAAAATGTAATTACACAGTTTGATGTTTCCATGTGATCTGTGAGCTGTGAAAGCAATACAATCGTGAGAGGTTAGTATACAATGACTATACATGTGGGTGAGGTGGGCTGTAAACGGCCCAGTTGTCGTTGTGAGTCTGTGTGCAGTTGCCTTGTACTCTGTACTAGCTATCGACTGTACTAYATTATACAATGTAATCCRGGCTAGTTAAAGGATCAGTGATATTGTGATTGTGAAAGGCGGGCTGTGATCTGGCCAGCACCMTGTCAAYCCTAATGAGTTGCTGTGTAGTTACAATGCTCACTGTACTAGCTATCAGTTGTATTGTGGTTTAGTTTACATCCTGCACTCTGTACTCGCTATGGATTGTACTCTAGTTTGTAATGAGGACCGTATCAAGTATGAGAGCAATCATATTGTTCAAAGGATAGTATGCATGTAGTTTACACTAAGCTGTTTGCCTATGCCATTGTATGAAGCTCTGAAGTTGTTGCACTTCGTCTTTCATTGAGGCCCAAAACCCGGCCGGCCGCAGAAAAGCAGGAGAGGTTGGGATTGAGAAAGGGAAGGAGGGGGGG
>BFEA01000148.1:522864-550843 GCA_003427395.1 Chara braunii | reverse complement strand
GATAAGGTGAATCAAGAGGAGAGGGAAACACCCGAGAAAGTACTGCTCCTACTGCAAAATCTGACGCATCCGAGGTGACCATGAAGGGGCGATCAAAATCTGGGAGGCGAAGAACGGACTCATAAGTCACCGCCTTCTTTAGGACGCGGAAGGCGTCCTCGCAGAAGGGTGTCCAAAACCACGGCGGGTTCCTCCGGAGGAGGGTGGAGGTAAGGACGTAGGAATATCCCTGGATAAAATTACTATAGTAGTTGGTGAGGCCTATGAAACTGCGAAGTTGCTTGGCAGATGTGGGGACGGGCCTCTCTGCAATAGCAGTGATCTTCGCGTCGTCCATGTGGAGACCCTGGTCAGACACATGGTATCCTAGGAAGTCCACTTTGCGCTGGGTAAAGCGGCATTTACTAAGCTTGGCATAGAAGTCATGCTTGCGAAAGCGCTGTAGGACATCACAGAGGTGTCTGATATGGTCTTCTAAGGTACGACTGTAGACCAAGATGTCGTCCAGGTATACGAGAACGTATTCTTCAAGGATGTCCCTGAAGATGTCGTTCATCGYCGTCTGGAAGGTGGCGGGTGCATTGGTGAGGCCGAATGGCATCACCGTGAACTCGTAGTGGCCGAAGCGCGACCGGAAGGCGATCTTCGGTTGATCCTCTGCAGCAACGCAGATCTGGTGATAACCGCTTCGAAGATCGATCGTCGTGAAGAAGCGGTTGCCTGCCAGACAGTCAAACATCTCATCCGTGAGGGGCATGGGATAATTCTTGTTAACGGTTAAGACCGCCGTAGTCGATGCAGAGGCGGAGAGTTCCGTCCGCTTTGCGAGCAAAGAGGACAGGTGCACCGCAAGGGGAGTTACTGGGTTTTATGAAACCCAGTCGAAGGAGCTCCTCAAGCTGACGCTTGAGTTCCGTCACCTCTGGAATCGAGAGTCGGTACGGTGCCTGATGGTGAACACGATAGTCAGGCACGAGCTGGATAGAATGCTCAACACCGCGCATCGGAGGGATCCTGCTGTATGAAAAATACGGAGGGAAGATGTCGCGGTACTCTCGAATCAGGTCACGAACGGCGAGCTCTAAGTCTGTCGTGAACCGTGTGAGCTCCTCAATGTCTGCGTCAGCACGAGACGTATGTGTGGACGCGACAATCGATGGCGCAGGGGTCTGGGACGTGGAGGGGGTATCAGCAGGTTGACAGGTGGACGTAGAGATGGAAGCCGCGAAGATGGAGGAAGGGTCAGGGGGATCGGGCTCTAGAGAGATGAGCTCAACCTCGGGACAGAGTGGATCATAGTGAAAAAGATCCATGACGTTCACTGAGTAGAACGTGACGTCCTCCTGTCCTATGAAGTGAGCAAACTGACGAGGGGAAGTGAAGGCGATGTCGGGGTGGGACCCTGGCGGACGAGGGTCCTGGGGAGGTAGGTCGGGAGGGGTATCGCCCGTGGTTCCAATGAAGGGGACGCGATGGATCTGACCACTCTTTGTTTTGAGAACGAGTGTCTCGGTCGCCCATTCGGCCTCTGTGCCACGGAACCCGCAAAACCAGGGAGTGCCAAGAATAAAGTCGTACCCCGTCTCCAGCACGTCGAAGTATGAGGAGGAATGGTAGCGCCGAGGCGCCTAGGTACGATCTGGTGGCTGGAGGGTGAGGGAGGAGTGGAGGTCGGGAACCATCTAATCGAAGAAGCATTGTGTCTTGTTATCTCCGAGGGTAACGGAGATAGGAGAGCAAGACCCAGAGGTAGCTAGGCAAACTTCCTCAACCACTCGAGGGTGAATGAAATCTCCCTGCAAGCCAGAGTCCCATAAAGCGCGGTACACCCTCGTAGATGTTCGGAGGCGGATAGGGATAATGGGTAGGGTGCGATCAGGGTCAGAAAGCAGAGCGAGAAGATGACGCAGGACGTTGACATGTCTCGTGAGTCGCTCCTGACGAGCCTGAAGAATGCTCAATGCTTGTCCCCCACCACTCTCACGTGCATCAGCCCCCCCCCCCCCCCAATTTTCATGACCGTCCAGGTTTTCATTCCGGGTGAGTTTGGAGAATCTGGCACTTGGCAATTGGGACTCATATGCTTCAAGCTTGCATCGTGCTTCATCATTTTGGCAAACCTTGTATATGGTAAGTGGGATAGGGAGATCCACATATTTGATTATCAGTCATCGTGCTGCACTGTCGGACCAGCTTTGAGGGTAAGTCTCAAGGCTAGGGGAAGGGTCTCCTTTAGCTCAAGCACCTTCTCTCTCGCCTTTTCTACATGTTTAAGTCTGTGGTGCAGCACCTCCGCCGTGACTCAGTCCTCTGTCGACGGTTCCCAAAGGTCTCCAATTGTGTAAATTCTTTTTTTTGCCCAAATAAGCCAGTGAGAACAAACGGGTTACCTTTGTCATCTAGAATGTAGGTGTTGCCGAACAGCGGCTGCCTCCATACGTCTTGTCATTTATTGGGGGCCCGATTTTGGTGCGGGTCACACCTCCTCCACTACTTCAGTAGATAAGGCCACATGGGGTCCAGGTGGAGGTTCATTTTGGCTGCTTGTTGAGGGTTGTTGATGCAACTCTGTTGCGAGGGGGAGCCAGTATCCCTAGCCCCCCTTTACTTCTCGGTTGCGTGAGGACATCCTAGCTCACACGCTGCACGCATCCCTATACTTTGGCACTGTTTTTCCACAGGTGTGTTAAGAGTGCTTTCCTAAGCCTTGCGTACTGTTGCGACTTCAAAGGCCAGACTGCCAGTTTATACCAGATGGCTGTTAAAATTGTGTTATTGATTGCCAAGGCCCTTCCGACTAGTGAGGTATGTAGTCATGCCCACTTAGCCAGTTTGTCAATCGCCATATTCACGAGTGTGTCCCCATGATCAAGCGGGGGCCCAACTGCTATCAGTCTCATCCCAAGGAACCTGATAGCCTCTTCCTTGTGTGCCCAAGCTACAGTCGGCTGTTGCGGCGGGAGTTCGCCTTGAGGGTGGAGCCACCAACCCTCCATTTTCGATCCCCAATTAACCTTCATATCTACTGCCAGTGAGAAAAGGTGCATGACATGAGTGAGGGCGCTTATGCTATCAGCACCTGCTCGGATGAGGACTATGAGGTCGTCAACAAACAGCGATGTCACTGGAATGAGGTGGTTGGGGATGTCCGGGATGAGCACCTTACTGATGTTGGGGTGAGCTCTGATCAACGACGTCAGGGCCTCCATGACAATGACAAAGAGCAGAGGCGATATAGGGTCGCCCTGACGCACCAATCTTTGACGGCGAATCGGGGGCGAGAGGTGGCCGTTAAGCATGATATTAGTTGTGGCCGACCTATGCAAGAGTTGCACCCAGTGACAGAACACTGGGCCAAAATTCATCTTATCTAGACACATGCCTAAGAAATCCCAATCAACATGATTGTATGCTTTCTCAAAGTCAATGAACATAATGGTCGTCGAGACCTTACGTTGACGGGCGTACCTAATGGTTTCATTGACCAACAAGATATTATCTTGAATATTGCGGTTAGGCATGAACCCTGTCTAGTTCGGATGGATGAGGACGTTCATTTGTGGCAGCATTCGTTTAGTCAGTGCCTTCGCCACCATTTTGTAGGGCACAAAAAGGAGTGTGATGGGCCTATAGTTCCTAATATCCTCCCTGACACTTTTCTTATAGAGGAGCGTGGTGACCCTTTGGCCAATCATACCCTCAAATGAGCCTTCCCTTTGGACTGGCAAGATGTATTCGATGAGGTCTTCCTTAAGTAGGTCCCAAAATTGCGTCAAAAACTCATTGGGGAATGAGTCAATCACTGGGTTTTTTTCGTCTTCCATATCCTGCAGAGCCTCCCAGATCTCTTGGTGAGTAAGAGGTCTATCCAACTCTAGCCTTCGCGTACAGGTTAGGAGGCGTGAGTGCACAATTTTCAGCAGCTTCTCCCTTGCGTGTCACACTTAGTCGGGGTGTTTGCTGGGTGTTTGGGATGTGAACAGGTTTTGGTAGTATTGGGAGGTGTAATCTAGAATAGTGTAGGCATTGGCTGCAACCGGGGTTGAGTCATCCAGCGGGTGTCTGAGTCTGGGGACAGTGTTGGCCCTTGCTCTAGCCCTCGCCTTGCTGAAAAGGATTTTAGAAATTGTCCTTTCGGTGTGAGCACGTTTAATTTTAGTTTGTGTCCTTTATGCCTGCGACTGTTGTTCAATGTAGGTTTGAAGGTGATCACGAACCTGTTGTAGCTCGTGGAAGGAAGGGCGGTGCAGCGGGCCGTCAATGAATTGTTCATTCCATTCTTAAAAATCCCGCATCAATTTTTCAATAAGGGTTTTACGATCTCTTGCATGTTGGATGGAAAATTTCTTTGTTTTCTCCCTCAACTGTGCAATGTCATTATTAAACCAGTCCAACCTGTCTCCTAATTCAGGTTTCTGAGTTTGTCAGCACGATCAAAAGGTATTAATCAGGTCTTTGAATCTTGACAGTGGAAGCAAGGATGCGTTAAACTTGAAAAACCCCGGGCCCCTTTGGATGTGATTATGGAAGGAGAGCCCAAGTGTGATCATTCTATGGTCAAAGGATTTGCATAGACTAGTAGTTGTTAGTAGTCATCATAGGGCGTTGTGCGTCATCATCTTCATCTTCATCATCATCATCATCATCATCATCATCATCATCATCATCATCATCATCACTACTGACATCACAATCAACATCATCATTATTATGATCATCATCATTAGTGCGTCATCAATATCATTAACATCATCATCATCATCATTATCGACATCACCATCATCATTGCTATCATCATCATCATCATCATCATCATCAGTTTGTAATCATAGGGGTTGTTGGTGCTGCTCTTTGGTATGATCAGCATCATCATTGCATTTTCATTCTCATCATCATCATCATCAGCTTGTTTTCATTAGATGTTGCTCTGCATCAGCAGGTGAGTTGGTTGTCACCATCATTCTCATTATCATCGTCTTCAGGGTGCTGTCCATCGTCATCAACAAAATCCAAAGCGAATGATATTTTGGTAAGTGTGTCATCAATAACTGTAGTCGGCTGGATCGGATTGTTCCCGGAGGGCTGAACGGTGGGAAGGGGGTGGGGGGAGCTCTATCCTGCAGGGGCATCACAAAGTGGGGGGTGAATGTCTCAAAGAGGGTAGGGGCGGAGTAGGGGGTTGCCTTATTCTGGGGCAAGGACTGTGTGTGGGTCAACATCAGTCCCTGCGGAGGCGGAAATGGACAAGGGGCAGGGGGGCATGCTTTAGGCGGGAACTTCGTGCTCCTGGGGAAAAGGGGGGAGAGGATTGGTCCTATATTGGGGTCGAGGGAGAGTAGGTGACTCTCCTCGGGGGAGGCAGTGTAGGGCTGAGGGGGGAGGGGGAGGGGGAGGGAGGGGCGATATCTCTTGAAGAAATTTATCATCCAGTTTACTATAGCTTTCCATTTAGTTGCCTCTCGAGGAGGTTTTAGAATAGGTGTTACTTGGCAAGCCATTTGTGATCTTGCGAAGGGTGGTTGAAAAGTCGGTGGCCCTCGAAGACCGATGCTGGAGCAACGCTCGCCGGAGCCGGAGCCAGGTGGTGCAACTCCGTGACCCAGCTTAGTGGGGGCGTGAGGCCTGGTAGAGAGCTCTGGGGGGCTGTTTGCGGGGGCAGCCCTAGTGGTCATCGGGGGTCGTAACTGGAGCAATGCTGGCCTGTGCTGGAGCAAGGTGGTGCAACTCTGTAACCTAACCCGATGGGAGCATGAGGCCTGGAAGAGCTTCGGTTCGTGCTGAAATTAGCCATGTTGGTGGTGGTTGTAGGTGGATTGAATAGGTTTCGCCTATCTGATTTGTGATGGGGAGGCTTTTTGACACACATATTTTATTGACTTGGTAGAGTCTGATAAAAAAAAAAAAAAAAAGTCGGTTGTTCTTATGAATGTCTTAGGACTTTAGGGTTTCTTAACAATCCATCGTAGGCGGTTTCGATGTTGTTATACTCAGTGATCCGTGGCCGTTCGATGCCAGAACGGCGTTGGCCGGTGCTGGGGTGTTGCCCTGTAACCTGCTGATGCAGGAGCGTGAGGCCTGGTAGAGAGATCTGGGGATGCTTTGGGGTGGGCACCCCAAGGGACGACCAAGGGTTGCTGTTGGGATGACGCTGGTCGGAGCTGGGGCGAGTTGTGTTGCCTTGTAACCCAGCAGGGTGGGGGCGTGAGGCCTGAAAGAGCTCAGCAGGGAGTAAGACGGTGTTGGGAAGTCTTAGAAGGGTTTGTTAGGGGACCTGAGGGTAGTGACCATTCGTAGGACCTCTGTGGCAGGTTACTGCATGAGTAATTCCCTAAAAGGCATTAGATACTCAGGATCCTCCCCATGTTTCTGAATCTCATCGTGTTCACAGATTGTTCTCAGCCGAAGTCGGGTAATGGCCCCGGTATCTCAAATGACCTCAAACGACCTCAAATGTTCTCAATGACCTGTATAATTCGATATAGGATGCTGGGCCCGGTTCCCAGCACGTGCTGCTCCCCACGAATAGACTAAAGCACTTGTTCAAAGAAAAAAGAAGAAAAAAAAAAAAGTTATTTCTGTTGTTGTGATAAGCCCCACGAGGTCCTTTGATACTATGTGTACGCTCGTTGGGTAAAGTGCAGCAGTTTGTATGACACCTCCAGTTCCTGGTCTGCCATCGACTGTTTAAGCATGAGGATGTCTGGACCTAAGACCGGGATCGAAGGGGTTTGCCAATTTTGTCTCTACGATGTGGTCCTGCGGCCGGCTGTTGGGTCGAGAGTGGTGTTGAAGTCCCCTGCTAGGATTATTGGGGCATCGTCTGGCAGGTGTTGGTGCAGGGAGAGCCACAGATGCACCCTACTTGTGGGGTCATTAGGTGCATAGACGCTGACCAAATAGAACAGCTCGTCTTCAAATGCCACTTTGAGGTACAACCACCACCGCTTTATCATGGTCCGCACCTAGCGGTTTGAGCTTTGAGGAAGATGGGAGCCAGATTGCCACCCCTGCCGACGCCCTATCTTTGACCAACGCTGCAAAGGTTGCAAAGGGCTAGATAAATTTCGCTTTGGCTGTGTGTGCTGGAGTGTTTTGCAAATGCGTCTCTTTTACACATACCACGTCTGACCATCCTCTTGTTATCCGGCACTTGATCATGTTCCATATTGCTTCTTGTCCGTTGATGCTTGGATCAACCCATTGACATTAAGGGAGTGTATATCTATGTCTGCCCTGGTGAGCTTCGACGCCCATTGGGGCGGCCTTCTGACCCGTGGAAAGACTGGGGGGGGGGGGGGGGGGGGGGGGGGGGGGGGGGGGGGGGGGTGATGGGGGTTGCTGGGATCGGGGCGGTTGGGATTGGCGTGCAGGGTCTGGCATCGGGAGGTTTGGGGGGCAGGGTGGGGCAGGGTGGGTCAGGGGTAGTCCTACTTGCGGACCCATGGTCCGGCCTCCTATGGTGTGCATTCTATTTGAGGTTTTCATTTTAGGTCTCCCTTAGGTCTTGTCGCTGGTCAAGTCTTGATTTTGAGAGGAAGCACGAAGGGTGGATCATCCCATTGATTGTGTTCCGCCAGCACATTGTCCTCGTGGAAAATCTGCATGAAAATGAGGACCCTGGATAAGGTCCATGCACAACTGGTCCTGAATCGAGCGGTGGTTAGGTCCATGGGTTGCTGATGGTTAAACTATTTGAAGCCCGAGACACTTCTGCGGGCCTTGGTTTTCGGATCGAGCAACAAAAGGACCGGCAGAATGCCCTTGGGAAACGAGAGTGTATCAGCCAGCACCACCCCTATGACATCTTCTGTGTTGGTCTCTTTGACCCAGTATTTCAGCCGCTTGAGTATGACGGCATTCGAGGGGTTACCCCTCCATCCTTCCAAGCGAGACCCGTTTGGGCTGAGTCGGTCTTGTTGTCCACGGGTGGTCTGAGGCCTAGGAGCCATTCGCCCCCTGTCGACTCCCATATGAGCGAGATAATTATTACCCCCAAGACACACCCATGTCCGTTTTCAGCAGCCTGTTGTGCCTGTGTTTGTGCATTTGTGCAATGTGGAGGATCATAGCGGTCAATGTGCAAGTGTTGTTTTCCCACCTCTGAGGTATGTGGTGCCGCACCAGGGAGGGTGTGCAGAATGGCGCATAATTCTTGGATTAGGAGTCAGCTTACCTTGACTCCGATGTGGTTTCTTGTTCTTGTTGCTTTGCTTGGTATCGCACAAAGACACTCCAGTCTCGCAGAAAACGATGCTCACAAGAGCTTCGCCGTCATGGCCACCTGCATGCGTCGTCCTGACACTCCTGCGTCAATGGATTGACCTCGGCAGCCCGAGGACCATGGAACGGATGCCCGCCGGGCCTCGTCGGGCGGGAGCGCTCCGTGCATCCCGACGAGGCTCGGCGGGCATCCGTTCCATGGTCCTCGGGCTGCCGAGGTCAATCCATTGACGCAGGATCGGCGCATGCAGGTGGCCATGACGGCGAAGCTCTTGTGAGCATCGTTTTCTGCGAGACTGGAGTGTCTTTGCGCGATACCAAGCAAAGCAACAAGAACAAGAATCCACATCGGAGTCAAGGTAAGCTGACGTGGACCTATGCTCTATGGCATCAGAAGTGACTCCTCAACAAGCCACGACGGCATGGCTTTCCACGATGGAGGAAGGCAGGCAACAACTCCGGGCAATGGTGTCTCTTCTCTCTCCCTCTTCTCTGCCTACGTCAGAGGTTGCCGGGGGTGCGACCTCGGGGCCAGGCTGGGTGAAGATAGTGCTGCAACAGATGCTGGAGGTTATTTGGGCGCTGGAGGCTGGGCCGGCACCTGAGCTGGAAGCGTTTGTTGATTGGGACCAAGCTGACGCTCTTCTCAACGACTGTTACCTGCTTCTTGATGAAGGGGGTGTGTGGGGGGTGGAGATGGCCGAGCGCTTGGGGGGAGAGCTGCCTGTAACCTGGATGGCGGTGGTTCCTCCGACAATATTAGCTTCGATGACGACAGCATCAACAACAACAATATCAATATCATCAAATTCAATGACAACGACGGATGGGCCGTCATCTGCAGCGACACCATCAATTACGCAAACCGCCACAATAACCACGACTTCCACAGTGTTGCTAAAGGCAACAGACAAACTGTCGATTACGGCAACTCTGACGGAGGGTTGGGCGGCGGAGGAGGTTGGGGAGGTTGAACCTCAGACCTGCGCTTTTCACGATGGAGGCTGCCTCCCTGCTCTCTGGGTCGCTGACGAATATCAGCAGGCAGCAGAAGTTCACGTGACTACAACAACAACAACAACAACAACATCCCTAACGCCGATAGAACCAGCATCAAACTCATGCATGACGATAACACCAACACTGCCGCCATCAACGGAACCGACTGATAACAAGAGATTGCGGGGATCACTAGCGGTACAACTCTCGTCACCCCCTCCTTGCCTCTCCTCTGAGCACATGTTGTTTTACCCTATCCATGCCTCTGGTACTAGCATGGAATCTTCCACCTCCTTGCCCCGGCCTCCTGTCTGGAGAAAGGGCATCTGGCACTTGAGGCGAGAAGGGGTGGGGTAGTTAGGGAGTGAGAGGTGATGGGGAATATATTGTAATAAGTACGAATTGCATACGTGGGGTCAGGGAGGCAGGGAGTCACTCGTGGCGATGTTCTCTTTGCTCCTATTATGTACTGTTGGCACACCTTTTGGTGGGGGGCAGACTGTTTGTACGCAGAATATTTGAGTCCCTGATTGGTTTATAGTGGAAATGGTCTGATTTGGTTTGATGGATTTCGTTTGATTTCATTGGATTTGACCCGATTGATTTGATCATCCCCCTACGGGATTCAGCCTGATCCATTCTATATGTCATCTCATCAGCGTACCTGTAATTTGCTAGTGGTCGCTGTGATTTGAGGGGAGCTTTGAATACATGCTATCTCTCCACTCCCTCTGCTCTGCCTGGGCTCTGCCACAAAGTGGGGGTGGGGAGGTAGCTCGCTGTCAGGGGGTTAGGGACTGGGGCCTGACAGTGCATCGTTTGATTTCATTGGATTTGACCCGATTGATTTGATCATCCCCCGACGGGATTCGGCCTGATCCATCCTATATGTCATCTCGTCATTTCATGTGGTTTGACCTAATTAGATGTGATTTGAGGTTGCTTGATCTCATCAGCTGCGATGGGATTTTATCTGATTGGTACTGCTGTTCGTCCGTCTTTGATCCTGGATATGAGCAGCTTGGGTTTGACAGGATATGCTGAGATTGGAGAGGCTCTTGAAACGTATAATAATTTTCCTCTCTCGCCTGTTTTGCCGAGGTGTCGCAACGTGGCAGATGTGGGGAGGATCATCGATCTCAAGGGGTTAGTTGTTAAGTTGTAGGTGTAGATTCGAATTTCCTTCCAATAGCTGTGCTCCCCTTTGGTTTGCGTTTGTGTTAACGACTGTTGCTCAGGGGAAGCTCGACCTAATTACGGATGAATAACTAAACCTCTTCGCCCAGTTATCATTCTCTTTGTCCTAATGGTATCTCCCCCACTCTGTATCGTGCACAAGATTGAAGTAGGGGTAAACGAGGAGTGTAAGGCAGAGTCTGATTCTGCACACAACGGGGTTAATCCTTCGTCACTGAGGAAGCAATCAACGCCCCGTACTAATTACTGATGAATAACCAAACCTCTTCGTCCTGTTCATTCTCTTCGTCCTAATGGTATCTTCCCCACTCCGTATCGTGCACAAGATTAACGTAGGGGTAAATGAGGAGTGTAAGGCAGAGTTTGATTTTGTACACAACGGGGTTAATGCTTCCTCACTGGGGAAGCAATCAATGCCCCATACTCATGCTATATTCGTGTTTTACAGGGAAGCTGTCTCCAGGGGAGCAGTGGCTGAGGCTCTCCCAGCCCTAATGGGGAGAGGCGTGTGTATAAGTGTTGTAATCAATTTCATAATTGGAGCCTTGGGCACTGGGCCCTTTTTGCGGAAAAAAAAAAAAAAAAAAGGAGTTTAGGCCAATGCCAAACCCTCATGGAGAAAGGTGTCCCCCGGGGCCCTCGAGAGGCAGCGAGTGTTTTTATCTGTCAGCCCCCCTGCGTGGGCTTCCGCATACTTTCCCATTTTGTCCAAGAAGTCATTCACCATAAGGACAATAGCGGCACCCACATCCATCCAGTTAATGGATGAGATAGCTTTGTATTTTTCTACCGTGGCTAGAACCTGGGGGCTATACATGAGCACCCTTTTAGCCTCTCCCCAGTACCTGTTGTTCAGTTTCTCCCCTGGCCTGTTTTCTGTTAAGGAGACAATTTTTGTAAGGGTCCACTCCGTGAGGAACGCCAATTTTTGCTAGACCTCTTCGTTGGCCGTGAGTGGAGGAGGGCTGTCTTCTTCCAGTGGCGGGTCCGTTGCCGGTATTACCTCCACTTTCATATCTGTGGGGGGGGCATGCTGCTGTTCCAGTGGTGGAGGCTCTGGTGGAGGGGCGGATGTGTCCATGTCTTGTGGTCTCTGCCTTTCCTCATACCAGCCTGGGAGGGCAACGGAGGGATGCTTGGGTTGGAACTGTATATGTTGTTGTTGGGTTGTCTGTCATTTCACCTCTTGCTGCCAGAAAATCCGTAGCTGGTGCTGTTGTTGCTGCATGATTCGCTGTTGTCGGCAACACAATTGCTGCTGCCATTGCAAGTGTAGGTGTTGTTGTTGGATCTGCTGTCGCTGCATCATCCTCTCGTGGTATCGTTGGCGCTGATATTGCGCCAACTGTGCTTTCAGCAACATGTGAAGTTGCTTCTCACACTCCGCCTGTTGTGTGATGTGTTGTTGATGCTGGGCCTGCATTTGCATTTGTTGCAGCAGCTGCAGTTGTAGCTATTGTTGGAACATAAGTTCCTGTTACTGGTGTTGAAGTATATGCGTCTTTTGGTGAATTTGAGCCTCATGCGTTTGTTGTTGTTGGTGGTGCTAATGGCTCAGGGCTTGGAGCTGCAACTGCTCTTGCTGATGGTATTGTTGAAACGTGCTTTGTTGTTCTTGTTGTATCTTCAGCAGTTGGTGTTGAGTTTCTGCTACTTGGTAGTGTTGTTGTTGTTGTTGGGTCAGCACTTGTTGTTGCAGATACGGCTGTTGTTGAAGTTGTTGTCGCTGCCCCTGGTCTATCGGTTGTTGCTGCTCTTACTGGTTGTGGGGCAGTTGTTGTTGTTGTTGTTGTTGTTGTTGTTGTTGTTGTTGTTGTTGTTGTTGTTGTTGTTGTTGTTGCTGGTCATGCTGCATTTGCTGGTCCTGTATCTGCTGCTGAGCTTTAGAGTGCTGGCAGCTTCCCAACCTCGAGTCCTGCTGGCCAGCTCGGGCATGTTGTTGGATTTGCGGATATTCCATCTTCATCTGTTGTTGGTCCGTCTGAGGTCGTTGCTGCTGCTGCCAGTGAGGCGGCAGGCCGGGATCTTGTTGTTCTCCATGAGCTTGCTGTAGACTGTGGTGCCTCTCCTGTTGCAGGTGCGTCATGCCCTGCTGTCCCCGGGCCAGTGCCTTGCATTCCCCATTCAATTAGTCCTTTATTGTCCCCCCCTGGGGGCTGTGGAGGTTGGGAGGGGGGAAGCAGCAGATACTTATGCTCCCCTGTGAGCTCCAACACCACTTCCTTGAGTCCGGCAGTCCCCTCACTGTCTCCAGGGGGCTGTTCCTGGTCTGGGAGGGCACTGGAGCTTGGTCGGTCTGTGGAGTCATTCAGCTGACCCCGGTAAGAAGCATACGGCAAGTTTTCAGTCCCGAGGGGCAGAGGTTCTGGAAGTTTAGCCCGTGGGAGATCCCAGTGATGGAAAAAGGCCACATCCTTTAGCTTGTCGAGGAGCGAATTGGCACTGAGCCATACTTGTTGTGGTTTCAATATTTTTGCCTTGCCTTGTTCGGCTGTTTTGGAGGGATCCTCAGCTCGTGCCACGACTGCTGGCAGGGCAGTTTGCTGGTCTTGTTCGGGGGGGTGTGGGTTATGGACTGTTGGATCGTCGGGGAGCTGCACTAGTTTTCTCCCATCCGAGCCCTGGCCGTGGGGGCTATCCTGCCTGGCCCCCCTCTGTGGAGTATATGAACTTTCTCCAATTCGGCCCTGAGCCTCCAGGTGTCGCAGTTGAGCGGTTCCCTTTAGGGGCTCACCATCGGTACACGGCACGAGAGGGGGCAAGCGTGGTTGGGCTGGAGCCCCCTCCAATTGCTGCAGTCCATTCCCCCTTTGGGCCCCAGAATCCCATCGGGTTGGTTGTACGGAACTTGTACCAGTTGGTGAATGCGTGTGTCCAACATCTGGACTCTGTGGGTTATGGGCTGTTAGATCGTCGGGGAGGGGCACTAGTTTTCTCCCATCTGAGCCCTGGCCATGGGGGCTATCCTGCCTGGCCCCCCTTTGTGGAGTATACGAGCTTTCTCCAATTCGGCCCTGAGCCTCCAGGTGTCACAGTTGAGCGGTTCCCTTTAGGGGCTCACCATCGGTACATGGCACGAGAGGGGGAAAGCGTGGTTGGGCTGGAGCCCCCTCCAATTGCTGCAGCCCATTCCCCCTTTGGGCCCCAGAATCCCATCGGGTTGGTTGTACCAGTTGGTGAATGCGTGTGTCCAACATCTGGACTCCAACAGGCGATTTTGTTTATGCCTGCGGTGGTGTCGTGATTGACTGGCCTCTGGTATGTTTCCATTGCTGTAGCCCAGCCCCTCCTTGGGGTCCGGCTTTCAGATTCGTTGGTCTTTGTCCTTGCCTTGAGATATCGCCTCCAGGCTCGGTTGACTCCGCAGGTGCTGCCCTAGCGCCAGCAACAGTTGCGCCTTCCCAGTCCTCTTGTTATCCCCATCCTTGTGGGTTAGAGGTCGGTTCAATTGGGGGGAGGGGGGGATGTTGTTCCTGGCTTAGGAGCTTCTGCAGGTCCTTGGCACTGATGTCACCTATAATCGTTTTTTCCTGCTTCTCTAGTCTGGCAGGGGTCGGTTGCTTCTTTCCGTGGATGAGTGACGCAGGCTGGCTCAGAGCAGGCTGGCGGGGGGGATTTGCTGCATCTGTGCATACCCTTCCCTCCAGCTTTCGGGCTGCTTCTGTCAGTTGGAGTTCATTTTTGTCCAGCTGGCCGATAGGCTTGTTGTGGGCAGGTGGCCGGGGTTGGATCCGAACAAGCTGATGATCTTGATTGGCGAGTTCTATGTCCGTTCTTTCTGCAGGATTTCGGTCTGCCTTCGGATGTTGGTGAGCTGCCCTGGCCGGGTCGTTGTCAGGCTTGCCAGCCTGGGGGGGAGATGGCTCTATCCGCTCCTCTTCGGATGGCTGGGTCGATCTAGGGGGTGGGTGGTCTGTAGCATCCCCCTTGGGTCTGGGTCGATACACGTGTTGGGGGAGCACATTACGTGGTCCACCCTGGGCCGCCTGGGTCGTCAGGATAGGAGCAGTGTTCGGCCTTTCTGCCTTGCCATCCTTTGTTTGTCCTCTCCTGCCACCCTTATCTCGACTGACCTCTTTGTTGACAATTGTATGGCGGGTTCCCTTTATTCGACCTGTTGATTCTATGTTGCCACCCCGTTTGCCTTTCTGTTTCTGGTCACCATGTATTATGTGTTTGGGTCTGGATGGGAAGGCCGACGGTTGGCCTTTCCCCTGCCACATCCACTCACCCGGGGTCCCATCTGCATACGCTCTGAAGAGACAACCTTCGAGTTCCTTCTCTTCAGGGTACCATCTCTTTTTTATCTGTCGGGTGGGGGACCACCAGCCCCTTCATTCTCGTTTTTTGGTTAGTCGAGCATCCGTCATTTGTGCACAGGTGGCCTCTTGCCTTGCATGCATAGCACCACGGGTCTTGCGTGTGGGTGATCGGAACCGATTTTTTTTTTTTTTTTTTTTTTTTTGAGAAGTTACATCTTAATATTCTATAAGAGTTCGAGGCCGGGGACCTCACAATTCGACCCGGAAATACCACCCGAATCATTGCTGGAAAACGGGTCCAGCGTCCCCCTCATTCTGCTCTCCTACGCATCAATCTCAGCCGAACTCCTACTTGAAGAAAAGAAAAAAAAACTTCTCAAAAGAAAAGGATATTACCTTGAAGCTCAGTAAAAAGGGCGGTCAAGTTAAGATACTTGCCTTGCTGCCTCTCGACCGGTGTAAAGGATAAAGGACAAGCTAATCTATGGTAACTATCTCATCCATTCTACAAAAGATGGCCTAAACCGGCCTGAAACCACAATATACTATTCGTTAGCCAAGAGGAAAGAGTCAAACCACCATTCGAGCACGGCTTCACCAAACTACTATTTTTTCCCCACGTTTTCCAGAACCAGGTAGTCCCTTTTCTGGCCCGTCCTCTCTTTGCTTTTCGATACCAATCCGACCAAATACATTGTCTTCCTAAGGATCTTATCCTGACTTTCAGCTGGATATCCTCGCATCGTTCTTGCCTGAAGGCATGAGAGTTCCTTTCGTGCCAGATAGTTGACATAATGATGGCTCTGAAAGTTTGTGCCACATAACAGGAAACGTTCTCATTTCTGTTCTGCAGCACTAGAATGCCAGTTAGGATAAACTCCTCACACCAACTGAATGAGGACCATGGCAGCTTTGCCCAATGTCTTCTCCGCCATGACCAAATTCTTTTGGAGTAAGGACAATCCACCCATAAATGTCGATTTGTTTCCCATGCCCACTGGCATCTAGAGCAAGTTGTTGTAATATCCATTCCCCTGCTTGCCAAAAAGGTTGTTGTTGGAACAACCAGCATAGATTGTTGCCACAACAAGCTCCCTAGTCTTTCCGACGAAAGTTTCATCAGCAGCTGCCAGTGCTTCTCCTGTGTCGCCTTATCATAGTCTGCCAAGCCTAGTTGTTGTCTGTGCTTGTTAACGAGCTCATAGGGAGACAGAGGTACCCTATCCCTCAGCAGTCTGGTGCCAATCTTAGCTGTGTAGAGATACATGGGGACTTCAGATCTATGGTCCTGAGTCGTTAGACTCCAGGTCCATCGAGTGGAGTCCACCTTGAGAGATGACAAAGTTGAACCTCTGAATTTCACCCACGGGTGAGGTATCCCATATTTGTCAACATTCATCAGTACTCTACATTGTTTTAACTCTAGTGGCCCCGTGGCTGGGGCTTCTGACTCGAACCTAAGGGGGAGCTCTTCTTCCCAACTCGCCTCTGATACCCAAGTTTGCAGCAATGGAGGATTTCCTTGAGCCCCCTCTACCAATCTGAAACATGTATGAACTGACTGACTCTGCTCACTTTTGTACTATCTATCCTCTATCGGGCTCAGTTCTGATTCCAGCATTAGGTTCCAGTGGGATGGAATTGCTGCACATAAAGCTCGCAGCCTCGAACCTGCCTCTCTAAGGTACGGTTAGCGTGTCCTCATATCCCTTTCTGTAAGCCAATCTGAATTATTCGTTTTCCTGATGTCCTTTACCCGGCATATTCCCCTTTCAATCCAACGTCTCCCGAAGCTCCCTGGCTCGTTTGCTACTGAGAAGGGTTCCCCTTGTGCATCCACGATGTACTGGTTCTCAAACAAGAGTTCTTCTAAAACCTCAGCCATGGAAGTAGGCTCATGATGCACTGTCGGTCTGAGTTTCTTCCACGCTGTCAAAACTGTTTTCCAGAAGTTCGAATTCGGACGCCTGTTGGAATAGGAGTTCAGCATAAAACAGCTCCATACATCAGATGGGTTACACAAATCTCATTCTTTGTTGAGGATATATTATCCCAACGCTATCCAGTGCTTATCCTCAGTTTCCACCATCGCCCGAATTGGCCATATGGCTAGCAAAGCAAGATTTTGCCTTTTAGGATCCAAGATACCCAAACCTCCCTCATTCCGAGGGAAGGTCACTGCATCCCAGACTACTTTCGAGAGGTAGCCTTGATCTTCCAACGCAGACGGTTTCCAAATCAGTCTCCTAGCCTTGATCTTAATACCCATGTAGGTTTTTTCCCCCAAGAGGTGCACTGCCAATACGTACCATAATATCGAAAAGGCAGTTGCTGATAACAGAAGAGATCTACCGAAAAGAGATGACAAAAAAGGCCTGTTCCATTTAGAGATACGTGTTATCACTTTTTCCACCAACAACTGATCTTGAAAGGCTGCATAATTTTTGACGTAGAGACTTGTATCCCCATGAATAGTTCTGAGGAATTGCCTGGGACACTTTTCATACCCCAGTCCACACACAGGTGATAAGGATTAGGCAATAAATAAGAGGATTTTGACCAGTTCACTGAGGCTTCGGCTAACTCACAATATTTTTTTAGTACGCTCTACACCTCGGCGAGCACTTGTGGATTCTTTTTTGCGCAGACCGTGAGGTCGTTTGCAATGGCCCCTACCTTCCACTCGATACCCCTAAAGATTTTGAGGCCCGAAATTTGTGGGTTATGTCGAATGTTATCAAGCAAAACCTCAAGATGAACCACAAAGAGCAGGGGAGCCAGAGGGCAGCCTTGTCGTAACGAGCGAGACAAGCGGAAGGAATCAGAGCAATGCCCATTCACCATGACCTTGGTAGATGCTTTAGAGTACATGGCTCGTACCCATAAACAAACATTTGGACAAAAGTGCATATGCTTCAAAGTGGTATGGACAAAGGTCCAGCCTACTTTATCATATGTTTTTTCCATATCTAATAAAATAATTGTGATATCCCTTCGCAATTTAACTATAATTTAAATGGCTTGGAGAGTTGTGATGATATTCTCATGAATCGACCGACCCTTGACAAAAGCCCCTTGTTCCTGTCCTATCAACAGGGGTAAATATTTAGCCAGGCGTAGGTCAATAGCTTTTGCCAAGAGTTTGTAAGTCGCATTTAGTAGTGATATAGGCCTCCAATTCCGAATTTCCTTTTTACTTTCTTTTTTGTAAAAAAGTGATATGACTCCTTCGACCATAGAGCTAGGGAGCGACTCCCCAACCAGAATTTTGTTAAACAGGTCCGTTAGCAGTGGGCCAAAGAAGTCCCAAAAGGCAATAATAAATTCAATCGGCAGGCCGTCTGGCCCAGGGACTTTACCCTTGGCCATCACATGAGCGCAGTTTCAAGTTCATCCATGGTTAGAGGTCGATCCAAATCTAGTGCAACATGCAAAGGAAGTGTTTTGGGGGAGAATCTCCAAAAATCAGAAAATTCTCTCAGATCTGTGTCCGGTTGGTTAAAAGGTCGCGGGTAGTCAAAATGTCACTAAAGTACTCCCTTGCGTATTGACACATTTGAATAGAGCTCTCTGCTACGGGTGCAGTCAGGGAAAAGGGGTGGTCTGATTCCTTCATCAGAGGCCTAGCCACATATTTCATTAACACTTGGAATGTCTCTTTTGTCATACGGTCATAGTGGGTCATTCCCCTGATTCGCAGTCATTCTTTCCGCTGTTCCTCCATCTTGATTTCATGTGTTTCCAAGTTTGACAGGGCTGCAGAGCGTTTCTGCGTCCAATACAAATCGGAGATAGGTTCTGCTGTCAATATATATGTCGGCCATTGTCTAATCAGTTTGTTCTGTTTACCGCTCTTGATTCTAGAGTAAGTACTACATGTTTCTTGAATTGCTGCCATAACCCCATCGTACCACTGTTGGGGATTAGAACAGAGGTGAAATGTTTTTTTTCCAGTTTGAAATTATTCGGTTCAGCCATTCCTTCAAGGCATCGTCCTCCAAATGAATGACATTTAAACAAAAGAGGCCTTGCCCTCTATCTATTTCACCCCCCAGCTGTACTTCAAAGCGAACTGGCGAGTGATCCGACAAGGATGAGACTCTAACCTCCGCTGACAGGCAACCATCCCATGGGGTTCCCCGCATCAGGACATAGTCTAGTCGGCGGGCAGACAAGGCTCCACTTCAGGAGCCAAACCAGGTGTACCCGGGGAGCTCCG
This sequence comes from Chara braunii, assembly GCA_003427395.1. Taxonomy (NCBI): domain Eukaryota; kingdom Viridiplantae; phylum Streptophyta; class Charophyceae; order Charales; family Characeae; genus Chara; species Chara braunii. The sequence goes on along the minus strand of BFEA01000148.1, from coordinate 531,946 downwards.
GGTTCAGAATTCTATAGGCGTCAGTTAGATCGTTAGTTTCCATAAATTCATGAAGCAACATGGAATCTCTGCGCAGATTTGACACTGTTGGCGAATCTAAACCTGGATTTAAGATTGTGTTCCAATCTGCGCCATTGACCAGATTTTGTGTGTCTGGCAACAGTTCAGGCAGTTCGGCCATAAATTGAATTCGTTCCTTGTAATCTACTGGCACATAAATAGACATAAAGACCCATGGTTTAGAATTAATAACCGTTTTAACCCAGCACCACCGACCCCAAACATCAAAAGCAGAGTCAATGATTTCAGCAAGAAAATCTTGGCGAAAGAGGATAATTGTACCCCCTTTAGTTCCTATTGCTGGATACCACACGTGGGTGTCGGGCCACCATTGCCCCATTTCCCGAATCTTATCTTCGTTAAGCTTGGTTTTTTGGATGAGGGCAGTCTTGGCATCTGCCTCGTGCATCCATGTACGCAGGCGGACCCTTTTGTGTTTATTACTCGTATCGCCCAAACCTTGAATATTCCATGTGACAATAGGCAGTTTATTTCTCATGACTGCTTAAGCGCCCGGTTGCAGAAGGGATCCGGTCAGAGGTGCCTTATTGCGACCCTGACTTTCTTCATCTGCCCCCTTTTTCCACAGTTAGGGTAGACCAATTCAGTCTCAGAGTAGAATTCAATTAGGGGGAGAACAATAATTTCTTGTTTGATGGGATCAGATTTCGAGCCAGAGTATCCACGGTGATGTCATCTAGCAGCTGAATGCCTTTCAACTCAGAGTTCTCGTGGTTGGCCAATTGGAGCAGAGGGATATAAGAAATGTTCAATTCCCTCAATTGGTCCTTGCTCAGCGGCCGAGCATCCAAAAATGCATAAAAACAGGCCAATTTCTGGCCTATAGTGTTCGAGATGGAATGGCGCACCAATTTCAACCCTGGGATTAGACGACTGCGAAATTTGTTCTGAACCAGCTGTTTCGCAGTTAAAGCCACTGACGCTTCTGTAGGATCTTCTTTGATTGTCGTGACTGGAAAGGATTTGCAATCGTTCTGATTTTTAAAAACTAACGTCATTGGTCCCTAATTGGAGGGAACGCAGAAAATTGACATAAGGTATTTGAAAACAACCTGTCCTTTGTCCAAGGTAACCACTCCAGGACCTTCACTAAGAGTTAGGGTCCTGGTTTGGGCTACCTCGGCACCCTCGGAAGCTTGTACCAGCTCCTCTTGCCTATGATCCGCTTCATAGCCGTCCAAAGAGTTTCACCGTGTAGGGATTTCCTTACCCGTATCTGATCTCCTCGCTCTCTTATTGGACGGTTTTTTTTATGTGCTCACTTTGTGAGATGCCTTGGTCTCCTTATCACCCAATGTTATGAGAGGCATTGAGAGCCAATGGATTCTCCTCCTCGGTTAGGACAACCTCCATAGCGTTTTCATTAAGTTCGTTCTTGTCTGAAGTTGCAGTTGCCAGACCGTCATTCTGTTCGAATTCAATTTGAATGTCCTCAATTTCTCCTGATCTGTACATTTGCATCAATGTTGTCGGGGCTAATACTTCCCCCTGCTCTTCCCCTGCTTGGGACTTGGGGCGCCAAGCGTATCCCAAATGCGAGAAGGTGTCGTACAATTTGTTAGTGAAAGTCGAAGTATAGGATGAAATCAGAGGGGGAGAGGGGGGGAAGTCCCTGCTCCCAGGCTGTGAAGAATGACTGATCTTCGTTTTATCATGTTGTGTCGGTTTGCGTCGCTGCCGCCCTGCTCTCGGATCTCGAAGTTCCTCATGTGGTTTCGGTTCTTTATTCCTCAGCGTATATCTTCATTCATCATCATAGTGGAACCACCATCTGCAATTGGAACAATACGGCGTAGAGGCGTTGACCACGTCCACCACCACAGATTTTTCCTCCGACAGCTCAATCGTTAACGACCTGTGGAAGGAAAATCTCGCGGAGGACTCCAGGCCAAATCGAACATTTGCGATTGACTGTTCTTCTGTATTGGGTTGATAATCATGCATTTTGAGAACCTTGCCCATTGTTTTCTCAATGTAAAAACGAAGGTGGAAAATCGCGGTCACTGGCACATTAAGGCAGCGGATCCAAAAAAAGTCAAACTTCATCGCTTCTTTGAGTTTCTCCAGTTCGTTTGGGGGGAGGTAAGGATGAAATTTCACGCGATAAATGGAGTTTTTGAATTCAATCTGGTCGTCTCCCACGGTTTTCATCCAATTTGTGTGCTGTTTGGACCCTGTGATGTATGTGGCAAGGTTCTTTCCTTCGTGAATGAAACAGCCTTTCTTATAATCATTTGGGATCATACCTGCTCTTATCCACGCTGCCTCATAGACCGGTATTGACAGCGTACCTGCTTCGTTTTCAAAGACCAACAGAACCGCACGCTCATTCAACCATTCATCCTGAATTGCTATGATTCTCGGGTCGATTTTTAATTTAGAATGGTACGGGCCACGATCAATTACTCCATGATTTTAACCTTCTGGCAGTTTCCCATCCAAAAAGCAGGCCTCAAGCATTTCACGTACTTGCGTTCTGAACGCTGGGTCAATGGACAACGGGGGGTCAACCCCGTTCTCCATTTTCGCGCAGGATAATCAGCTAAACGTGAATGTCAGTCGAAGCCTAAGTGAATTATCAAGCAGTTATTGCCTAAATCCAAAACACTGTAGTAGAGAGGGTAGAAGACATTATCATGCACCCAGAAGTTGGAGAGCCTTTGTCCTTCTTGCCCAGCCGGAGCCGAGCAGGAGGTCACCGTCGTCAGGTGATCGCAGTTCTTCCGATACACGTCCACGCATGAATAGTCACCAGTAGTTAGCAATAGTGTAGCAGAAGGCAAGGCGGGGGGAAGGTTTCTCGCTCACCCGCTACTCACGGGTGACAGCCATCCCAGGATGGTGCGAGAAGGACCATCGCATCATAAATTTCGTTGCCCGGCCCCACGACAATCTTTTGTACGAAAAAAAAAACTAGAAGTCCGCGCTAATTAGGGTTAGCGCACCAAATAGTCGATTGACGCTGAAAATTAGCTCCGCTAATTTTAGCGCTAATCGCCACCATCCTGCCCCGCCTCCCACGTCATATCTTTTTCTTCCTGCGGGTTTTGTTTTTTTTTTTTTTTTCGAAAATTATTTTTCTCCTTGTGAGTATCTTCATTCCTCATTGAGGGGAAATGGGTAGGCGGGGTCCCATTCCACAACCACCAACAGCGAGTCGTCCCATTTGCCTAGGAATTGGGGCAGATCCTTGATGTACCGTTTGGCATGGGCTATATTCTTAAGATCAGTGAGGAGCGATCCTTGCACACACAGAGGGACAAATCTAGCCTCGACCCAAAAGTTGGATTTCATTAGATATTCTCTTCTTTCGTCGCTTGACAGGGCCTCGATCGGGGACCATGATGTCACTTGCAAAAGTATGCCCCTGAACTGCACCATCCAATTTTTTAGTAAGAGGTGTTTGTTTTTCAAGTACAAAGCTACTACAGTTATGCACTCCACATTGTCAACTTCGATGAGAAAGTGATTATGGACCAGCTGGCGGTATGGTTTTAACAGACCGAGCCTGTCAAAGATCCATTTGACTTTCTCGTTAATCGAACGAGATAATTGTGCTGGCTGGAAGCGAAAATCCAAAGCTTTATGCAAATAGATCATATCCCATATAGCCCTGGCTTGTGCAAGGAAGGAAGAGTGCGGGTAGATGTAACCTTCTCTAACCTAGAATTTTATCTCCGGCTCCACATACAGTTGTTGTATGAAGTGGCTCTTGAGCGGGCCCATGAAATCCAGGGTGGAGGATCTGTGTGCGTCAGTCTGTGTCGGGGTCGAGAGTGATTTGAGCAATTGGGGAAGGGGGGGGGGGGGGTGGTTCAAGCATCCTGATGTGGATGGATCAGCTGGGGGCGGACCTGAGTCCGGAACTCTGTCCTTCCACATGCCCTTCGCACTAAGTACTTGCAATTTGTGTCTTGTCCTTCATCACCGAGGTTTGTGGTACTATGACTTATGTCTGTATGTTTCAATCAATAAAACTACAATGGACATGAGGTTGTCGGATGATGTCAACGGGTCACTCATCAAACGATAAGCTTCGTTGACATTGTCTGTTACCAGATGACTTTCGCTCAATGAGCAGTGAAATGTAAATATTTTTTGGTTAAATCGAGGGTAGGGAAAACAAAAATTTTGCAAATTATGTCATCAAGCCAAATTTAGTTAAGATCAACTTCGCGTCAATTTGTAGTCCCCCACTATGATGCATAAGTCGGTCTTATGCTAACTAAGTTAGAATGTATTGTTTTTTTTTTTGTGAAAGTTTTTTTTTTTCATGATAAATTTGTCTTGCCGACGTTTTTGACATATGATTGTTGTGAATATCATCTTTTTGTTGATATATATGTTTTCTTACTGCAGTTGGTTACTATATAGAATTTCAACATGTCAGTTTCCTATAAGTGACTTTTCCACTCACTAATTTTTCTCAATCTTCTACAGTTTGGTCAGTAATTCCAAGCGGAATTTTGTCTGGTTTCGCGCTTAAACGTTTACCCAGATCCCTTCCCAAGATCTTGCACACTTGAGCTCTAGTTCCAAGTTTGAATTTTGTTGCGCACATTTTTGTCAGAGAGTGATGTAACATAGTTGAAAAATACCAGATAATATGACGTTTGTTCTGTGCGTGTCGGAACCACTCGTTCAATCCTCTTAGAATAACCTTAATCTTAAAGTTATTTTCACTTTGAGGAAATTTTATATATCCAAAACATGGTTGCGACTCATAAAACCTTGGGTTTGAAGTTTTTTTATGTATTTAGTGATATTCGCGTGGGATTCAGATGCAAAGTGTTTGCTCTTCGAGCTATCTTGGTAGCTCTTTTCCTTAATTATATGTCTAAGGGGCTAGGAATACCTTGTGGTTTCACTCTTGGTTGAGACCGTCCTAGTCGACCGATGTACGCTCTGGACTTAGGAGATCAACGCCCTAAGGAATGAACGACGTCCAGGTTCAGAGGTCGTTTTAACCACGTGTACCTATACAACGACAAAAACGAGCAAACGTCCTCGGATCACCTACCTCTGTGATTGCATGTAAAAACTTTCAAGTTCGTATGTGGGTCAGTAACTTGGTAGGGATACGCCCCTAGGGGTGGTGACAACCCCTTAGGGAAGGTAAGTTGTACCTCGCAGGAACCTATCCTGTCGCAGGGGGCTGCGAGAAGTACGGCTGACGCAGGTAACAACACAACCGCACCCGTCTCGACGGTTTGCGGTATCACTTATGCATTGTCTCCAAGTTGTCATTGGGTTTTCGTTTACTCCTGCGTGACACGGCCTGGAGGGCTCTCGCCGTTGTGCGAAAAAAAGCGGGAGTCGTTGTGCTCGACAACGGGACTGGGGCAAATGCAGAAATTTGAGGCATTTCAGCGTACCCCTGTGTTTTAGGGAAATCTAACGAAAAAAAACAAACTTTTACGGGTATTTCAACAATATTTCCATTAATCTGTTCGCACAAAGAAAAAAAAAAAAAAAAAAAAAAAAAAAAAAAAAAAAAGTAGTTGCGTGCTGTCGATAAATATACCTGGGGTGAAGTCCCACCGCCCAAGTTTAAGTTTAGAAAACGTAATGTGTGACACCATTTTGACGTTAATAAATTCGAAACAAGAAATTAAAAAACTAAAAAAAATCACTAGAAACAACTTTTCTCCTTAGTTTTTATTAAGTAACTCGGAGAAATGAAACATGTCTGGCACAGTCGGAGTGAATGTCTCCGTGGAAAAGGGAACTTCCTGTGGTGAGGGGACAGGAGGTCACCATTCGTAAAATGGATAGGGACAACATGGATGGCCAGATGCATTCATTGCCCAAAGAAGGAAGAGAGTTTGATGCGAGAGAGCCAAACAGAGCTGTCAGAGCTCCTCCTTTTCATGGTGTAATGATGTCTTAAAATAAAAATAAAAATGAAAGGCAAATAAGTTGAGAAATGTACCCTACCCTCTGTAGGGTAGTTTTCTCAACGAAAAATGGTTTCCTGCCCAAAAGGAAAGGGCCAAAGCATACGACAAAACGGATTTCACGTCAACGAAAAAATGTACAAAATGACCAAATCTAATAGGTTATTCTCCTGTATTTTGGTACCCTTAGATTCTCAATACATCAACGGCAGAACTCCGTCCCACCATGCCACTCGTGATAGAAAGCTCAGCGTTGAGAAAACTCAACTTCCACGGTGGGACTTCACCCCTGGGTTTGAACCCCTCTAAAACCAGATAAGGAGAATCGCTCTAAATTAGGTGGCCTCCCTCCACTACTCTGGAGATGAAAAAAAAACAAAAATCATGGCGGTATCTTTCCATGTTCTAGCGGATTTGCACGCAGGGAGGCCAATATAGATAGATTGAGAGAAGAATATAGCTTGGTTTAAAAAACAAAAAAGTGGCAGGTGCATCTGGCCATGTTCTAGCGGGAAGTTGGTTCACATTTTGCACATTTCGAGAGTGGTGTGGTGTGGCGATGCCCTATACATAGAGTAGCGAGAGGGAAAAAAATAAAATAAAAAGAGTTAGCGAGAGGACTCCCCTGATCCAGAAGTCAGACCTAGCTCAGTTGGTAAGGCAAAGAAGTTACATTGAGGAGTTCAATCCCCATTGGTCTCACGCACGTGCTTAGACCTGTTCTACCAGCTAAAGATAACCCCCCGAACACAATGCACCCTTATTTTGGCTGTATCTGGCCGGAAATATAGCTTGTATACATTCATTTTTAGGGCGCGTTATGCTCGGGGGAAGACGATAGCATTGGCAGGACCTTGGCCAATGTTTTCGGTTGCTATGCAGCAACTATATTGGCCATTAGACACCGCTAATGTGAGGTAAGGTGCTGGGGGGGGGTTAGGGGGAGGTGCAGCCAACCATAGTGCTGGGGCCGGTTTCCCCCATAGGCAATGCCTGCCCACCCCTCATCACCGTGATTTTTTTTTTTCGCTCTCGCACCACTCGTGTGGTGCAAACCTACCTTAGGAAAGTTGGAGTTTTGTGCTTGGTTAAAGTAGGTTTGGTGATTAGTTTAGGATACTCACCTCGGCTCTCTGTTTTGATTGTTTCTTGGAGTTATGATCAGTGTGTGGCTCCTTTTGAGATAGAAGGCTAGTAACCTGGACAGTAGGGCTGGTGGAGGTATGTGGACGGTAATAGGTATGGCCTTGGGTTTTGGGGGTAGAATGTTATTACTTCTGTTTATGGGGTTGAATGATTTGGAAGCTGGATCATTTAAGGGCGTTGGCCTTTGGTCGAATCAGCCTTCGTTATACCAGGGCACTCGGTATTAAAGCAGCCACAGTAGGCAGGCAGAATAGCTACGGCTGGTAGGAGCTCACAGCTGTTTTGGGGTTGAGGTTGGAGTGTCTTTAGGGGGCGGTGGCCCCTACAGTCCGCGTTAGGACTGTAATTGTTTTCGGTTTCTTTTGTGTTGGAAGAGCAGAGAGCTCGAGCGATGTCTAGAGATACATGGTCTCAGTTTTCCCAACAAAGCATAGTCTTTGGCAGGAACTCGGATCCGTTAAACTGAAGCTGGATTCTGTCCGGTGCCAYGGTTACAACCGGGTTGTTTGTTGAGGATTCCCGGCCTCAGAGCTTTTCGCTTTGAATAAAGGGTTCTCCACTTTTTCCCGAAAAAAAAAAAAAAAAAAACCTACCTTAGCACTATGGAATGGGGAGAGAGAGATCCGGGTTGGGTTGGTTGGTGTTCCCCCGTAGACTAGCGAGAGGATGAGATAGATAAGAAAGATGAGTATATAGATAGAGATAGATTGAGAGAAGAATATAAAAAAAGTGAAATTACAAAATATATATATACATCTATATATATCGTATATATATCGTATATATATCGTATATATATATATAGAGTACATGTCCCGCAGTGTGATCGCCAGCGTGCCTAAGAGAGACGAATATAGATTAGTTTCTTTCTTTCTAAACGAAAAGGACAGAAAAACGGCAAGTGTATTTTTCCACATTTTAGCACAAAATACACTCGCAACTTTGCTGCACTATACTCCTCAATTGGGTGAGCAGTGCAGCGAGGCCCTTGGGAGTTCGAAGTGTGCCCACGTTTTGTGTGGAAGTCAACCTCTCAATGCTTGGCGCATCAGGAGGCGCCGACGGCGGCGTGTGATTGGCAGTTTCTGGAGAGGCGCCCTTCCCGCCATATCCGCCCTTCCCGCCATATCCGAGCGGGCGGCGGAGCTCGCAAAGCTTCGGCGGGAAAGCGAGAGAAGGAGCGGGAAAGCGAGAGAGAGAAAGCGGGGGGAATCAGGCGGGGAGGGGAGAGAGGGAGGGTAGAGGAGACAGAGAGAGGAGGGAGCGATGAGTTCTTCCATGAGTGCCGCGTACGCTTTGCGCGAGCTCGCGGCGACTGCGAGCTCTTCCATAGCTCTTGGCAGGGCTTCTTCTTCTTCTTCTTCCTCGTGTCCGCCATCGCCATCGCCATCACCATGCTCTCGTCGGGTGTCTTCTTCGTCTACTTGCGTTGCTTGCCAGAATGTTGATAGGTCGCTGTCTGCCACGTCATCCGTGCAAATCAGACGCTTCAATGGGCTTCAGCGGGAGTGCCACGTGGCGACATTGTCCGGCGCGCAGCAGACGGGATGGAGGGCAATCCGGCGGTCGGCGATGGCAGGCCCGAAGGTGACGGCTATGGTGGCCACAGGAACAGCGGTGGTTGAGGCAGAAGCGCTTGATACAGCGGATGCCGCCAAGCCATCAAAAAAAATTGTTCTGAATAAAGGCTGGGTCCTCCCTAGCGACAGGGTAGGTGGTTACTGTCACCACCTCTCACCTCTCTCCTCTTTTTGTTTTTTTTTTTTTCCCAAAGGGAAAAGGGAACCTCTCTCCTTTTCTGTCGTTTTCTCCCTTCTTTTTCTGTTCATTTCTGGCTTTTTCTGTGTTTTTTTTTTTTGTGTTTTTTTTTTTTCAATAATCCTTTTGTGTCCATTTTTTTCCTGTCCTTTCTATCCTTTTCTGTCCTTTCCCTTCCCAAACGAGAGAGGAGAGGGCTT
>BFEA01000148.1:507200-521494 GCA_003427395.1 Chara braunii | reverse complement strand
TTTTTTTTTTTTTTTTTTTTTTTTTTTTTGGTTGAGATATTATTAAAATGATGGAACACCGACCATCCTGTACCTCTGTCGAACCTAAGCCATGGGGAAGGTATGGTTTTGCGCGGTAGGGCCTCGCTCCACTACTCAACACTCGACATGTGTACGGACTGTTCTGTTGACCAGGTGCATTCACACTGATCCAAGATTTTGAATGCATCGGGACCACTACCAGCTCCAGATACACGTAGAATGCTCTGTAGTCGGAGCGAGGCCCATTGTATTAATCCGAGAGCGAAGCTGTACCAGCCCCCCCTTATCACGGGTGATGTGGGGCTGGGCACACCTGCAGTGGTAGTGCCAGTGCCAAGCACTGTGGGCTGTCCCGGGACCACCACTCGCCCTTTTGTCCCCTACAGACCCCGACTAAATTAGCGATTTCTTATAGCCAATGGGTCTAATGGGTCTCTCCTCGGTACCACTCGGCAAACGCCAACAGTTCGAATGTATTGGGACCAATTTGGGTCCCCGTACAGTGCGAATCTGGTCAAATTCTTGATTGGTAAATTCAATCAACCAGTGGACCGTTGACTCCGAGTCGGCAATTCGGTGAACAGCAAAATCATTTGTAAAATTGGCAATTAATACTAGAAAAAAAAACAGTGAATCAATCAACTAAATACTAATTAGTAATTAGGTAGTCGTTCAACCAATCAATCAGTCGGGTAGTTCAATTGGATAGTCGAACAAGAGAAAAAAAAAAGGAAACGAAAAAGAAAAAGAAAAAGAAAGAGAAACGGTAGGCAAACAAGCAGGCAATGAACATGAAAAAGTCAGCCAGGCTACCACCCGGTCCGCCCGGGTCACCTTGTGTTGCCCGGGCTGCCTGGCCGTGCAAGGAGCATAGGAGGTCCCAGCAAAAGGGAAAAAAAAAACAAATCCAAAAATTCTGAAAAAAAATTATGTTATGCAGAAAAATAAACTGAACAACTTTCGTCTCAGGGTCACATCGAAATTCTTTACCAAATTAAAAAATATATATATATAACTTTTTTTTCAATTTGTCTTTTTGGCCCGGCCGGGCAAGTGGTCCCGGGCCACTCTGGTAGCCTAAAATGTCAGTTTTTTTTTCTTTTTCTTTTTTTTTTTGAAGCCATTTCAGATTTCCAATGCGATTATCATGGTGCATTTTGTCACGATTTACATTTAAAAAAAAGGTGGCAAGTAATATTGATATGCTAATAAATGAATAGTCAGTCATATGATAATCTAATGATGAAGTGAGGGGGTGGTGTTGGTTTGGGTGCTTGCAGGGGCGTTCAAGGCGTTACCTTGAGACTCAGAGAGTGCGCGTGAGGAAGCAGGAGTACGACCCCAGAACGGCAGTGGCCATGATCAAACAGTCTGCATCGACTAAGTTCGTTGAATCTGCCGAAGCCCATTTCAGACTTAACATAGATCCCAAGTACTCAGATCAACAGCTTAGGGCAACGGTATGTATCCGTTCTGGAGATTTTGTATGCATACGTTATATAATATATGACGATATATACCATATACCTACGTAGATGTATTATTAATTTATTTATAAATTTGTTGTCCTCTTCTCCCTCCCTCTCTGCCTACGGTTTACCGGGGGCAGCTCTGTTGGTTCTGAACAGGGGGAGTTGTAAGAAAGAAGATAAAAAAACGAATTATTTTTTTCTTGTTTTCTTCTGTTTTTTTTCGCCTTTGCGCTCTGATATTCATGTGACGATATATATCTCCGACGAAACAGTTTGTCACAGCCCCTCGTTTGTTGTCCGCTTCTCTCTCTCTGCCTACGGTTTACCGGGCAGTTCTGTTTGTGACGATATATATATGGGTGAGTGATAGTCTACTTTGATTTTGGTTAAGGTAGATTATCATTTACAGTGTAATCAGTGAGGGGATTCTGCAGACTGTTGAGGGTTCNTGTAATCAGTGAGGGGATTCTGCAGACTGTTGAGGGTTCAGCCTCCTGATGATTCGGTGAAACTCCGACGAAACAGTTTGTCACAGCCCCTCGTTTGTTGTCCTCTTCTCTCTCTCTGCCTACGGTTTACCGGCCAGTTCCGTTTAGGCAGAGAGAGAGAAGAGGACAACAAACGAGGGGCTGTGACAAACTGTTTCGTCGGAGTTTCACCGACTCATCAGGAGGCTGAACCCTATATATATATATATTGTCACAGGATATCATATAGCACCCTGCTACGGTTTTCGCGGGTCAGGTCGAGCGGCAGTGGTCGGGCCCGTCACTACCTACCGTCTTCCCCCGAACACAACGCACCCTCATTTTGGCTGTATCTGGCCGGAAATATTTGTATACATTCATTTTTAGGGTGCGTTATGTTCGGGGGAAGCCGGTAGGCGGCCATGCTGTGCTGCCTCTAGTGCCAGCGGCGTGTCTGAAGTCTATTTTTTTTTACTGTGACAGACCTCTCTTTGTTTCGTAACTGTTTTGCTGGCTTGTGATTGTGAGATGGGGTGTGAACTGACAGTCCGTAGAGTTTTGCGTCTGGTGTGGGTGAGTGGTAGTCTGCTTTGATTTTTTTTTTCGTCACAGGTACCTTGAGGCCTGCAGTGGTTGGTGGTCCCCACCACCTCAGGGTATCCTTTGTCCGGCAGTCGTTGATGCTTAGCCACAACCGGGGGTTAGGGTGGATTATCACTTACAGTGTGTAATCTGTTAGGGATTTTTTTCTGCAGACTGTTTTTGAGGGTTCAGCCTCTCTACTGATTGATGAGTCAGTTGGTGAAACACTCCGACGAAAGAGTTTGTTCCAGCCCCCCCTCGTTCGTTATATTGTCAGAGAGAGAGAGCTGCCCGGTAAAGCTGTGGGCAGAGAGGGAGGGAGAAGAGGAGAAGAGGACAACAAACGAGAGGGGCTGTGACAAACTGACTGACTCATCAGGAGGAGTTTCACCGACTGACTCATCAGGAGGATGAACCCTATAAATCTATCGTCAAACAGAGCTGCCCGGTGTATATATATATAGCCCCTCGTTTGTTGTCCTCTTCTCTCTCTCTGCCTACGGTTTACCGGGAAGTTCTGTTTGTGACGATATATATATATATATAGTGACAGGACTATTGACCAAGAGTGCAAACACGGGAAGTAGAAGAAGAAATAAGGTGAGCGAAGAAAATAAAAAAAAGAAAGGACAGACAGGCAAATAGACAGACAAACCAGAAAGACAGAAAACAGTGTCTTCTTCTTCTTCTTCCTTGTTTTAGTGTATTCTTATTTCTTTCAGTATTTTATATATCGTCAAAAAAGTTGAAAAAACAGAGCTGTACATACACAAGTGCGCTCTTTTAGTTCATAGTTATGTGACAATATATCAAATATATAAATTATATATGTATATAGATATACACGTATATATCGTCAACTGTTTTGGAATTTTGTGTTGCTGGGTGCGGTTCCAGACATTTCGTTAAAAAATTATGAAAATTTAAGTAAATGATGTCGAGACAGAAGGTTTATGTTTAAAAAAAACAAGAAAAATAAAGGAAAAGAAGGTTTTTCTTGCCCATAGGTAAGATCCGGACTTTCGGACGGGATATGAATGTGGCCAGCAGTCTGGATCTCCGTGTCTGGATACCAGAACCTGGATGGTATCTGTGTCCAGATTACATGTACGTTTATTTAAAGCTTCTTTGAAGGGTTTTTGGATTTTGCCCCCAAATTTTGGGTTTTCGAAAAAAATCAAAGAAAATCGTGGAATGTAACGATTTTTTTTTTTTTTTTTCGAATTAGCATTGCAATATAAACAACTTCTGGCTGAAGCTCATTGTGAAAAATTGCTAACCAAATCCCAGAAAAACAAATTGAGAAAATAAAATAAAACCAGAAAGGAAATAAGAGTTTAATAAGTTCAAATAACTGTATTATAACTCCAAATAATAAGTATATTTCTTGGATCTCACCCCCGTACCCCTGTCCGGATCTGGTCCAGAGGCCCGTGCGACATCCAGATACAGGCCTGGGTAATGGTCTGGATGATGTCTGGATCTGGATCCAGAAGATGAATCTGGACTCTGTTTTGCACTAAAATCAAGAAATGATCGAAGCTGTACCGCCACGCCATCCCCTGAATACAATGCACCCTCATCATGGAATTAATCTGGTCGGAAAGATACCCTGTATACATTCCAGATCAGTGTGCATTGTATTTGGGTGAGAAGACGATATGGGAGAAGCAATGGAAATGGACTCTGGGCACAAATTACCTGGGCCCGGTCACCTGTGGATATATCTCCAGACTGTCACACTTTTTTGAAAAAAAACAAAAAAAAAAAACAAAAAAAAAACAGACCCATGACCCTACGGACCAAAAGTGGGATCAGATTGTTAAGGAGATCGGTCAAACAGTGGTTAATTTGGAAGGGGAGGTAAAACCAATCAGTAAGCTAAAATCGAAGTTGGAAACTGGTGGATTAGTCACGGTAGTGAGGTGGCAGGGAAAGACATTAACGAAGGCTAACACTGAGCGGAAACGTGAACTCCACCAGGTTACCCGGAACACATGGTACAAAAAGAAGCTCTACAGTTATAGCATTGATAAACTCATGCAACTGGTTACGGCTGTAGACCTGTTCTCAAGGCAAGCAACGAGGAGTAGCCGGAAGGATACGTTGGCGGGGGTCCTGTGGAAGAAATTTCGTTTTAACATCAGAAAGAAGGCATGTGTTAGCGTGACTTACGATCCTAAACTGTCCTTAAGGAAGCTCAGGGAGATAGTATCGAGGAAGATTCGTGAGGAACTACCGCAATCTCTGGCTGATTACACTTGTCGGAGACTCCTGATGGTTTGGAAACGAAACCAAACTGTTGGAGAGGTTCTCCATAACCATCGAACCGCCTCGCAGCAGTTCGTGGAAGTCTGCTCATGTGCAGACAGCGCTCTCCCACGCAAGGAGGGTCACGTGCAATGCAGACTTAGTGAGGTAGAAGGGATATGTGGTTTTGTGCTGAATGCACGTAACGTACTATACGAAGGTGGGGGTACTAAGACGGAGAAAGCCGTGAGAGAAGTGAACGACAATTTAGTAATCATGGGATTGCGGTCGACGGTAAGTACGCAGGAGATGAGCTGCTGTGTGAATGGAAGGATAGTGACACAAAATGACTATCTGGGGGATGTACGAGATGTAAAAAAGTTGTGTCAGGGATTGGTGTGCTGTGCAGTCGACAGAAACGCAGCAGACACAGCGGTAATGTGTCCAATCGTGTACGCGAAAGGGATGGAAGAAGTATTCTGGGGAAACGATAGCTTCACTGTGGTATCGAAAGATGAGGCAGAAATCTTGGTTCGATGTGAAATGGAGTATAAACAAGAGGGTCTAGAACGACTTGGAAGATGGGATGGGAAAGGGCTCGTGGGTAGAGCCTACATTATACCAAAGAACAAGGATATCTGTAGGTTCCGCCCAATCAGCCCTTCCTTTAACGAACCATCAAAGACTGCAGGAAGAAGAGTGGCCAAAGCACTGAACCATTTATTGTTTTTGTTACCAAAATCAACGCATTTTAATTTGAAATCGACGGGGCTACTAAAAGATAGAGTAAAGGAGGCGAATAAGTGGGTATGAGTGCCGCTTTCGCCAAAAAGACAGGCAACGAATTTTGGATGGAAATCAGTTTTGAGGAAGTGAGAAAAATGGTGACTTTTGAGCTGAGGAATACTTACGTTGTCGCATCTGGCAGGCTCATCCAGCAACATATCGGGATCCCAATGGGGAAGAGTAGCAGCGCCCCGTTGGCCTGTATCCTATGCGCAGCTAACGAGTGTTCGTTCTTATCAAGCCTCGGCTCCGACAAATCCTTGGTAAAAGGATGGAGACTGATTGATGACGTCACCCTCCTAATTTGGTGCCCAATGAGGAACGGCTCCGCCCGACGGGAACGAATAATGAAGAAATTCGAGAGGACTTATGACAAAAGACTGATTCTGAAGCGAACAGACGAGGGCCAAGGGACATGGGATTTCTTGGGTACGAGGGTGGAAATCTGGAATAACCAGGTCTCATGCCAAAGCTTTCCTAAGAACTTCGAACAGGTCTGGAGTGGGGAGAAAGTCTTCTCGTATCGGACTTTTCAGGATTTTGGTTCATTTTCGACTCTGAGACAGAAGAAGGCAGTTGTGACTAGCGCTTTGCACAGAATTCGGGCGATGACTTCGTCTGACGAGCTTGCAGGCCTGGGTTTGTCAACAATGAAGAGACAGCTGCGTTTACAGGATTACCCGGCTTGGATCTTCAACGATTGCTTAAGGAAATTCACAAGCAAGCAAGCGCCTGGATGGGAGGAATGGAGTAAAAGCCTTGGTGGTTGGTAAGGCAAGGGTGGATCAATCTACTCCGGACTACGTAGAGGGGAGTAACGCTACGGGGGTATGGTCACTCTGACCAGGGTACAGATCGATAGGCTAGGAGAAGCGGATCTGGTTTATCTTATTTTTTTATTGTTTTTTCGTTTTGATTGTCGTATTAACGTTTGTCGTTTGCTGATCCGTTTTTTTTGGGTTTTAGTTTGGGTTTTATGGTTTGTTTTTTACTTCGGACGGGGCCGGATTTCGATCAAATACTTGTGTTTTTTTCGTATTTTCATGGCTGTCGTCGGATATGCTATAGGTTTTCTTTGGATTGTCTGCGGGATTCCTTTGATTTGTGCAGAACGACTTCGGATATCGGTGGTTGGCGAGAATTTACTGGACCAAAAGCCTTCTCAGTAGTAAATAACGTTTTCAGGATTGTGAGACTGAGTATGTTCGGCTGTGACCAGACAGGGAAAATAGCGGGAAAGTAGAGTTTCTCCGTGCCAGTGGATTTCGGGAATAAGTTTTGTACGCATTACGCGCGTCTTTTCGACCGCGGTTACGAATAGATGGACAGGTACCGGTTCTGTGTAAGGTTCTGCAAAGTAGCGGGAAAGCTGAAAAACGGCGGGAGATAATATTTACTCCGGACAAGCTACGGAAAAACAGGGTCTGCCCGATGATCTTCTAGCGTACAAGCAGGTAAAAAGTGACTGGGTTAGTAGGGTAACACATAATTTCTCTGAGAAACCGAGCTAGGAGCAAAGTGTTTGAAGTAAAAGCTTCTAGCGTAGGCGGTAGGGGTGGTAAGTGATGTAGCTCGACTATAAGTAGTTTCCCAAGGTTACTTTCAAGCATCTCGAAAACACCCCCTGATGAGGTCGCTACTGGCGGCGACCGAAACTAGTCGGGGATGCCAGCTCCTCTGTCTTGATGGCGGTGGAACCATAGCGAAAGCTATGACATGTGCTTCATTGTATATCTTCGGATTTTTTTCGAGATATTTTTTCACATTTTTCAGGCTGCGTTTGCGGCTATGTGTTTTGCGTTCGCGTCGGTTCTATCCGACTCTGCTTTCTCTATTACTACTACTCAGTTGGTGCACCCACCTGTTGAAATGCAGACCTGAGTTCGAATCCGGAGGGAACTAAATGAGTAGAATGAAATATTTTATTATTTTCTGGTTTTACTTCGAGCTGGTCAGCTCAAAAAGCCTACATCACAAGGCCAGCCATCTCCCTTTCACAAGAACAAAAAGGTGTCAGAAGCGAAAAGAAAAAGAAAAAGAAAAGGGAGAAAAAAAAGAAAAGGGAAAAAAAAACGAAGGAAAAAAAAAGAAAATGAAATAAAAGAACAGAAAAACAAAGAGAGGAAAAGCAGCATGACTGAGTCTCATGCCGAGATTGAGCGGACAGATGCGAAAAAAGGTTGTCACCCCAAACTCGTACAGTCCGTACCTGGTCTGGAAAGCGGTTTCATTTCAGTCTTCTGATTTTTGTCTGAGAGCTTCAAGGTGGATTTTTTGGGGAAGGATTTCTTTTTATGGAAAACTAATGGGACGCTGGACCCGGTTTCCGAGATCGTCAAAAAAAAAAAAAAAAAAAAGATTTGAAATTATGAAATATATGTTCCAGGCTTCCAGCACAAGCTGAATGAAGCTGGGTAATGGCTCTAATAAATTCCGAGTTACTTTGTCTTTGTGCCAGAATTTGTCTTTTTTTAAAAATTGCTTTTTGAAGTTTTTTCAACTTTTTTGAATTTTTTTCTGATTTATATCCGTGAACTGTCTGTCATACAGGTTTCTTTGCCGAAGGGCACAGGTCAAACAGTACGGGTGGCAGTTCTCACACAAGGTATATGTTTTTTTTTATTTCTTTCTTTCTTTTTGAAAAAGGGCACTCAAGGCGTTTACGGTTTACCTGAGAGAGTTTTTGGAATGCACGAGCTACAGCCCCCCCAAAAAAATGCTGTCCAGGTCTGTGCTAGTTGCGCCAAAAAAAAAAAAAAAAAAAAAAAAAAAACTTGCTAGCTCTCTACTCTTGTAGATTGAGCGGCTAGGATTGGACTCGTAGTAGTAGGTCACACTTTGGCAAGGGTCAGTAAAGCAAATCTTTTTATTTTTATTTTTAACCCAACGGGAATCGAATGCGCAAATCGTTTTTGGCCAAAAGCCTGTTTGGCTACACATTTTGTCGCGTCTGCTCTTTTTTTTTTTTTTTTTTTTTTTTTTGGTGCCAGGAATCTGGCTCAAGATTTCCAATTTCCTTTGGTCCACAGACTCCACACCCATACTCAAGCTGTTAAGTGGCAACAACAGAGGGTTTTGCAACCTCGCACACTACCTGAAATCATCAGCGAAATGCAATAATCTCAATTATAGAGTCATATAGACATGTAATAACAGACATAATAATAAGTTAATAACTGCCCCGCGATGTTCTTTACCAATCCTGTTCTATAGCAGGTAGTTCACACACAACTGCTTTTTTCTTCTTCGATAAGCTACTATGTATGGGAAAGCGATCCCACAGCGAACACCGTCTTCGGTGCAGAAACTCGGACATCGATGATGAGCGAAAGCTCTGTCATCAACTTATAATAAAGGGAAGCAATGACAATCCACACAGCCTGTTTTAACAGCTTGTATGTAGTTCATATACAACAGCAAAAGCTCCATACTGACGATTTAAACATTTGCACCACGGGGCGGGAGATGGTGTAACTGGCAAGACTTTTCATGCTTGGACAAGCATCAGACTCTTCCCCACAGACAATCCGACGGGTTCAGGAACTTCAGGGTGACAGCATGGCCGCATAGTGACGGCCCCGACCACTCCCGCTCGACCTGACCGGAGAAAACCGTAGCAGGGTGCTAGCGAAATCGTGGTATATACCGTCAAACAGATCTCTCTCTCTCTCTCTCTCTCTCTCTCTCTCTCTCTCTCTCTCTCTCTCTCTCTCTCACACACACACACACACACACACACACACGAAGCTGAAATGTCAATGGACGAATCAGCAAACCCACTCTCTCGCCGTCACGTTCTTTGAAACTGTCTTGCCTTGTAATAACCATAACATTACATCATTTACACATTTATTCACTTCCCTCTTGACTAACAAAACTTCAAGAAAAATCCGGACCAAAAAATAAATAAATAAAAAGAATCCGGACTATGCAAGAGGGAAAACTTACCCGCAATTGTGTCATCAATATATTGTGGGTCGATATTCCCATGCGACATTGCACCGACCTGCAAACCACTCCAGCCAAGAGCGGAACACACTGACGATTAGCAACGAAACAAAGAACAGGAAAAAGCTTATACTGCAAAGAGAACTCGATTCACAATCCGTACAGACACCCCCCCGAGTCGTAACATTTGGTCTGAGTCCAGATTCAAGGGTCAAGGGTCAAGGGTCAAGGGTCAACCCTCCCTTCCTCAAAAGTCACGTCTCCTGTTTTAGGACTCCAGAAGTTTCACCAGTCGACGGGTAAGGTCAGAAGAGGACCTCGGGTGACTTTTCGCAGCAACTTTTAGGGATTCTTTTTTTTTTTTTTTTTTTTTATGACCCGATGGGTCACGGATCAGATATTAAACCTATCAGAACAGATATTACACTTGATCTTAGCCAAAAGGCCGGATTCTATTCTAAGACTCAGGCCCAAAATGGGCACAGCAAGCCTACCGTCTTCTCCTGAAGAGAATGCCCAGTCAGTATCGCTGCATCTGGACTGAAAGTGCTCCAAATACAGCTACAATGACTGGGCGTTATATTAGGTGAAGACGGTAGAGTCCTAGGTTTCCCGGTGGTCAACACCAGCCATAGATCACACGCATATCCACATCAAAGGCTGTCTACAGAGTTTCACAGTTTTCCAAAAAGCCCATTTGGTCCAGGCACACACTCACACACTGGCCAACGGAAAATCTGGGCCATCTAAGTTTGGCAAATCTCCGACGTTCAGGGAGGCAACCTGAGGTAGGACGGGGCAAGGGAACAGTATAAATCTGGCCCTTGCCCAGCTCGTGAATTCGTTCTCTTGCCTCCCGCCACTGGATGCTGGAGGATTGCTCCAAGTGACCACTGGAGGTGGCAGAGGTGCTGGTGGTGAGGGAGGGATGGGGGAAAGAGGAGGTGAGAGAGAGAGAGAGAGAGAGAGAGAGAGAGAGAGAGAGAGAGAGAGAGAGAGAGAGAGAGAGAGAGAGAGAGAGAGAGAGAGAGCACCAGCCTAGTTAGCCATAGCTAGAGTAGGGGCACCAGCGCCATAGGTTAGTATAGAGAGAGAAGAGAGAGGTTGAGGTTGACCTGTAAGGGAGAGAGAGAAGGGACACAGACTTACCTGACTTACCTGTTGCGGCTGGTGAAATGGAGACAGTGGATTCATCCAGAAGACTGGAAATGGTGAGCGCCAACCTCCATAGCTGAGCTTAGTGCTGGAGGTTGGGACCGGTTGTGGACAGAGACTGGTGCAGAAGAGAACTCATCAGTAGCAACAAGGGGAGACTGACTGCAGAAGTGGGCGGCGAGAGCGGGAGGGGAGGGAGCAGAAATCAGAATTAGGAATGGATCAGAGGGCAGAAATAGAGACAAAGCAAGGATTAGAGAAGGGAGAGAAAGGTGGGAAGAGGAGCATGAGAGAGAGGGAGGGGGGGGATGATGAAGTGAGCAAGGGACTTGGGAGTGCCACAGGAGCCGGGGAGGGGAGGAGGGAGGAGAACCGACAGTGACAGAGCAATGGAGTGAGGACCTCAGTCAGTCATCACAGCAGTAAAGAGAGAGGCACAGGGGTAGAGAGAGGGGAAACGACGGAAACCCGCGCTAGCGAGAGGGGAAAAAGGGGGATAGAGGGAGAGGCTTGGAAGGTAAATCCTGGCACAAAGGCGAGAGTTGGTGAAACCGCTTCTTCTGTTCGTGAAAGCTTCTTTGCCTCCCACAGATCCATACACCCATGTATAATACACCTACCAATGCTGGGCAGAGGATTAAGGCACCCCACGGTCTACTCCCTGTATAGAGTAGAGTAGAAGGGGGAGACTGGATACAAAAGAAGGTTACCTTCTTCTTCACCCAAATACAACGTACGGTCATTACTTCTATTTGGACTGAAAGATAAACCAAATACAGTTATAACGACCGTACACTGTAACATTGTATTCAGGTGAAGAAGGCAAGTATGGAAGCTTGTGGAACCAAAACCCTTGCTAAGTAGTGTGAGGTGTACACCAAGAAAAGAGTATAGGTTAGTTTTTCGAAAGAAAAACGAAAAAGGGCATCACAGTGATCACAGTCCCCGGCAAACCCAGTGATATATAAGGGGACAGTGGATACCGATCTATCCAATTTCTGCTCTGGAGGGCTGCACATTTTGTCATCAGCCGAGCCGCGGCAAAATTTGTTATTTGCATGCGGCCTCGCGTAACCCATTTGACGAAGCAGGGACAGTACTGGTTCAACTGGGCCTGCATTTATCTCTACAGTCACTGGAGGGTAACGATACAGCTCTCACTTTTCAGGGCATCCCTCTCATCCTATGGGTAGCCAAAAACACAAGCAAAGCTGGTTTCAGACACTATCAACAAAAGCAGCCTAATTATGTTTTTTTTTTTTTTTTTTTTTTTTTTTTTTGAAGTGAGCGTCTCCCAGGAAATTCAGAGTTGTCTTATTCTGTTCACTTGATTGCATCTGGATTCGAACTTGGGGTCTGATTCATATTTCAACGATTCGTGGGTGCCTGATTTTAGTATAGTATGAAAGCCAGAGAACCCTGTACAAGCACTGTATGGACAGCATAATCACACCACCAGGTCGCGACACTACCAGAGAACAGTACCACAGCGATTAAAAATATCGTTCATCCTGAACTTCCCCGGAATTCCTGGCTGTATACATCTAGGCTGCTGATCCCTTTGGTGAAAGGCGGCCAGCAAGGGGACCTAAGGCCACCACCACCCGTGGCCAGTCCTAGAGGATCAGAAAAAACGGTATGAAGTACTATGAACATAGTGGTGGTTTCTGGGACAGCGGTACTGAAGACAGCAGATCACTCTGATCACAAGAGCTTTTTTTTTCTTTTTTTTTTTAAGATCAAGAGCAAAATAGATTGAAAATCGAAACAGAGTTTAAAGACGTAAGGCGTGATGTCAGGTACGCAACAATGGAAAGAGATTTAACAGCATCCCAGAGGGCAAAAAGCAGTGCCATCATTTGATACACAGGGGCCGTATCATGGTTACACCGAACCTGGATACCGGACCAGTCCAGGGACGTCCGGTCCGGACCTGTGTCTGGACTGCTCCAAACCGTCGGGAGTGAAAAAACAAATTAAAAACCTTAAATAAAAAAAAAGACGTTTTTATTTTTTTCCCCTTGGATTTGGCTACGAATTTCGAGATGGTCCTCAGCCAAAAGATTTTTGCATTGCAATGCTGCATAACATATCTTTTTTCAGATTTGTTTGATTTTTTAAAAGTCGGATTTCTCCGGGGGGAGGGAGTGGGGGGACGGATCTGGACACTCTGGACAGGAAACCAGACCTGCATATCCAGATCCAGACCGGTCTGCACTGCGAGCTGGATGTTCGCGCCGTAACCATGGAGTCCATATTCACATTCTCTGACATATCTGGATAGGAGAGAACACTACCGTCTTCACCCGAATAGAACGCCCAGCCATTATGCCTGTATCTAGACTGAAAGTTTGCCTGAGTACAGCTTTAACGACCAGGCATTCTATTCAGGTGAAGACGGTAGTCTTCCTCCTTTACACCTTCCCTGGGTATACACTCCCCTACGCAAGGGCATACACTATGCAAGGCTATACTCTACCCTAGGTATACCCCCCCCCCCCCCCCCCCCCCCTAGGGCAAGAGAGAGAGAGAGAGCGATTTCACACAGAACATGCTGAAGAGACACATCCTAAACACAGTGCCGCGGACAAGCACTCCGCATTCACCCATCAACCTCGATCGTAGCAAGACACCTTTAACTCGCTTGCTTCTTGCTGTGCCGCACTCACCACATAGACGACTGTTTCCTTCGGGTAAAGCTTCACAAAATCTCTCAGGTTCACCAACTTGGGACTGCTGTATGATAGACCTGCACACACGGACAAGATATCAATTTCTCCCTCCACCCTTGTTTGCTAACCCAGACTTGTCAATTCACAATTGCCTCAACTCATGACTTCGGCTACGTGCCGCTTCCTTGTCTTTCACTTGTTCTCTTGTCGACCGAGCCCCTTTCTTCACCTCGCCTCTTTCCTGTACATATGTGCGATCGCAACACCACGATACACATCCCCAACGCTCTGTTCTCTCGAGTCCGAACATCATGCTGACAAATCTTCACTGTTTTTTTTTTTTCTGCTCAGTCATTGAGCAGTGAAACACTGGTTATTAACTTCTTACTTATAATCATCACTCCCTGCATGCATGTTTGCTACTATGGCATGCATGCGTGTGAGGCACTGTGAGCATAATAGAGCAGACAAGGGGGGAGAAGAGAATCGCACGCAGCAGTAGCAATGTACCAGTGGGAAAAATTGCAGCCCAGAATGCGTTTTTCTTTCTCTGGTCGCCAAGAGCAAGCTGGAAAATTGCAGCAGAAATGACAACTGACAACAAATGCCCCCCTCATATAGGGGTTGCCCGCAGATCTCCGTGTCTAGAGGCCTGCCGCTGGTCAGTTAGCAGGGAGTACCCGGCTGTTGCATACCGTATAGGTGCAGACCAGAACAAGAACCGACCTTTCAATACAAAGTATAAAATAGCACAGCGGAAGACTTGGATACCAATGATCCGAACAATCAATATTGCAATGCAGCCCCAAACATACATCATCATCATCATTCCATGGTGTGAAGGGGTCTGGCGCTTCACACAGGAAGACTGCGCCAGTCCCAACCATACACAGACGAAGAAGATGGGGTTTAGACGAAGAAGAGGGGAAGATGGGAATGTC
>BFEA01000148.1:448093-464092 GCA_003427395.1 Chara braunii | reverse complement strand
TTTTTTTTTTTTTTTTTTGCACCTTTTAGGGAACGCCAATCGCAAGGATTTACGAAAAAAAGAAAAAAAAAAACAGAAAGGGGAGAGCTCATCAATGGGCCTAGCTCAGTCGGTTACACCCATGAACTGTTGAAACACTGACCACAGTTCGAACCCAGATGCAATCAAATGAACTGAATAAAATAATAATTCCGAATCACCTTGGGGCCGTCAGTTCTATGCCGACATCTCAAGGCCGTCGCCCTTTCGAAAAAAGGAAAAAAAAAGAAACGGGAGAGCTCTGCAAGAGATGTGAGAATCGCAAAGGAAGTCCACATGAGGGTCCTCAAAAGAACCAAGGCACCCCTGCATTTCCACAAAGCCATTCTCACCCAAGTGTTGGAAACACACACACACACACAGACACACACAAAAAAAACAAAAAAAAAACATCAGAAAAAGGAAGAGGCAAGGCAAGAGAACTTGCTCACACCACACCGAATGTAATGCTGGCAGGCTCTTCGGCCATAGAAAGGAAAAAAAGAGGCGCTGTTCCACGAGGTGCACTACTGCTCCTCATCGCAATGGACAGAAAGTGCACCGTGCTAGTCTAACTTGTCTACATGCATGTCACTAACTCAACACAGAAGATAATGACATTTTTACGTCGCCACTTCAAAAAGGTCTTAAAGCACCAGCACATGGCAACCTGGGCCGCAAGCCTGCCACCTTGAAATTCTGGAGGCCGTGAGGACAGGGAAGTGGGTACGTCGCTCATAAAAGAAGGCCACCGTTCGCGAAGGCAATATGCTTGTTGAAGACGACGACCGCCTATATATTGTTTTCAACAGTGAGAACATGATAGATATAGATCTGAAGTGGTGTATAACTTACCGAGTGAGATTCAGTATAACTCGCGTCTTCGTGTACGTACACGCGTAAATGAAATAACTCCCATCTTTTCAGTAGTCGAAATATTTCCGGCAGGTGGTTGGTGGGAACGAGAAGTACGGGATATGTTTGGTGTGTATTTTTCCAACCATCCGGCGCGAAACGAAAAAGCGACCGCTTGTCCTTCGGGACATCCGTTGAAATTGGAACGATACAGAGAGAGAAGATTAGCATGGCCCCTGCAATTTCAAGGATGACACGCATAAATCGAGAAATGGTCCAAATTGTTAAAAAAAAAAAAAAAAAGCCACCGCCGATCCAATTTATCAATGGCAGGCTCAGCGTTCGATGTCGTTCCGGCCTCGTGTTCTCGTGGCCACAAGTTTTGGACTGCAACTGCGTTGATAAATTGGATTTCTGCAACCTGCAAGTTAACTGGGGCCGTGTACAAGCGGTTTAAAGCAACAAGGAGTCTAAACCTTCATGGCATTTCTGCGACCTGCAAGTTAACCACCCCAAAGCGGCTGGTCAGACTGCCTTGACCAATATTGTGTCCAGATTCATCCACCTACTCAAGCCAGCTGCATGCATTCCGACGCACCTTCAAGCCAGATGGATGCATTCCGACGCACCTTCAAGCCAGATGCATGCATTCCGACGCACCTTCAAGCCAGATGCATGCATTCCGAGCGTATAAGCCACACCAAGTTTAACTCAACGTGAACCTAGCTAGCCAGAACTTCACCTTAGAGGACCTTATGACCAATAATTAAGTTACGGTCTTACTCAGTGTTAAAAATGAATCTAAAAAAATAAAAAAAATAAAAAAATAAAAAATCTATAATA
Source organism: Chara braunii (assembly GCA_003427395.1). Classification (NCBI taxonomy): domain Eukaryota; kingdom Viridiplantae; phylum Streptophyta; class Charophyceae; order Charales; family Characeae; genus Chara; species Chara braunii. Next base: position 462,376 of record BFEA01000148.1, on the reverse strand, counting down.
AGTTGGTTGACTTACAGGATCAGGGGCAGTCAGTTAGTCAAGCGCTCCAGTCCGAAGATGACCGACCCTCGATGCCGAGAGGAGGTGGGTTGATGAGTAAATCCAGACAATACCAAACTCATAGGGACGCCGACTGCTAACTTCCTAAACCAACAACCTATAGATTTCAGGGGAGCAGGAGGGGCTGCAACTGTGTGCTGAGTGACCTGCCATTTCCAAAACAGGAAAAGGATGCATTTACGTTCATTAAAAAACGTTTCTAATATATTCGGTCTCTGATCAACATCAATATGAAAACAAAAAAAGAAAAGAATATTACCTGATCGATCGAAGCTTCCGTCTGAAGTTATTCTTAGTACTTACTCAAAGCAACAGAGAACCACCGCTAACTCAGAGAATTTTGAGCCTGAATCTGGACGCTACTGTCGACAAGTGCAGAATCTAAACCAACACCACGTCACTACCAACTTCAAAGGACTTGTCACCTTACCTTGTTGCAGAGCACGTCAGCCATTGCACACCAGAAATCTTCCAATTCAATCAATCAATCAATCAATTCAATCACGCAATCAATCAGTCAGGTGGTAATGGTTGAGACGGTTGGCTCTTTTTCCGTTCGATTATTTCGATGCGACGCTTGCAATGCTTGCAAGCCTCAGCGTGACTGCTCGCTGGTGTGCACTAAGGCCTTCCACCTCTGCCATTTTGGCGACGGAAGGACCCAAGGCTTTCAATCCATCCTGAGATAACATCTGGACGGTCATGTATTTGACGAACGAGTCCAGTGACACCCCACCATACATTCGTGCGTACCCGTAAGTGGGAAGAACGTGGTTCGTCCCGCTCGCGTAATCTCCCACACTTTCTGGTGTCCATCTCCCCAGGAACACTGAGCCCGCATTGTCCAGATGCGGGAGCCACTCCTCTGCGTCATCTGTGTTGACGATCAAATGCTCCGGCGCATACATATTAGAGAATTTACAGGCCTCTTCCATACTATCCGCGACGACACAATAGCTATGGCTGAGCGCCTTTGCTGCAATCTCAGCCCTGGGCAGGGCCTCGCATTGTTTGATAACCTCTTGTTCGATGCCGGCGACGTCAACATCCTTCCCGACCACAACAAGCACAACCTGACTGTCTGGCCCGTGCTCAGCCTGAGACAGCAGGTCGGACGCCACATGCACATGACTTGCGCCTTTGTCTGCAATAACAAGAACCTCCGACGGGCCCGCAGGCATGTCGATTGACACCATTGCCTCGCTGTTCTGCAGAGCCATTTTTGCAGCAGTTACGTACTGATTTCCAGGGCCTAGAATCTTGTCCACCTTTGGACACGTGGCAGTTCCCCAGGCCATCGCCGCAACGGCCTGGGCGCCGCCGGCCTTGAGTACATGAGTCGCCCCGGCTTTCTTCGCACAGTACAGAACTTCCGGAGCAATCGAGCCATCTTTCCGAGGCGGCGTGGCAACGACGATTGTCCGACAACCGGCTATTCCAGCCGGAACGGCCAGCATCAAGGCTGTGGAAGGCAGCACCGCTGTCCCGCCGGGAATGTAGAGGCCAACAGACTCGATCGGCCGAGTCACTCGCTTGCAGACCACTCCCGGCATCGTCTCCACTTCTAGCGGCTGCGTCTTCTTTTGCGCAGTGTGAAATCTTTTGATGTTTTCAAATGCCACATCAAATGCGGCTGCCACGTCTGCATCCAGCTCTGGATCTTCTATATCGTCTATCCGCTCGACAATTTGCTCGAGCCGCACCCCATCGAACTTCTCCGTGAAGTCCTGGACAGCGCTGTCTCCCCTTGCCCGCACATCCTCCACGATCGGCAGCACGCTCCCAAAGATAGCATCAAAGTTTATCCTTGGCCTCGCTAGCAAGCGCTGAAGCTCAGATGACGACAGATCTGTCAGCTGATAAGTTCTCAGACCCATTCCGACCGTCTCTGTCTGGTTCACCGCAGTACTTTGGGCCCGAACACCGTTCTTACGAGCAGAAGGCGGAGCCCTCCCTTGGTGAGTAGGGAGTGTAACACGCCGCCGATTCAGTTCTATGCTCGTGGACTGTCTTCTCCACCTTTGTTCCAAGAAAGTCGAAGACGACAAGCTGTGTCTGACTCTATCTGCATGGACCGCGGCAGGAACGCAACACTCGGACCTCTTCGACGAAGTCACATTCCAAGCAGCACATCGAAAGGATAAGCATAACCCCGAGCAGCCAGCATCACTCTCTGCACCCTTGTTCCCTAGAAGACGCGCAGAACATCTGACCGATGTCAACTGCTGCAAGTCTGACAAACAATACTGCGAACACATCATTTGAGAACCCTGGTGCGCGCACCAATGCAGGACAACCCCGGGTTCGAACCCCCTGGCACGCAAATGAGGAACAACCCCCGAGTTTGAACCCCCTGGCGCGAAAATCCAGGACAACCCCGGGTTCGAACCCTGGTGCGCAAATTCAGGAAGGACACTGGGTTCGAACCCTGCTGCGCACCAATGCAGGACAACCCCGGGTTCGAACCCCCTGGGACGCAAATGAGGAACACCCCCGTGTTTGAACCCCCTGGCGCGCAAATCCAGGACAACCGGGTTGGAACCCTGGTGCGTGCCCAAATGCAGGCAGGACACTGGGTTGGAACCCTGGTGCGCACCACTGCAGGACAACCCCGGGTTCGAACCCCCTGGTGTGCAAAAGCAGATCACCCGGGTTTGAACCCTGGTGCGCACCAATGCAGGACAACCCCGGGATCGAACCCTGGTCCCTGGTGTGCAAAAGCAGATCACCCGGGTTTGAACCCTGGTGCGCAAATGCAGGACAACCGGGTTAAAACACCCCGGTGCACAAATGCAGGACAAATGAAGACGGGAAGGCTTGATTGGGAGTGGGAGAGCAGAAAAAAGTGGATGGCACAAGACTCTAGGGGAAAGGAAACGCCGGAGTCACAATACAAAAGAAGGCGAGTTCGAACCAGCAAAGGGGAAAAGAAACCCTCAGAGTCACAACACAGAAGCCGGGTTCGAACCAGCAAAGGCATACGTTGATCTGCCGAGCCTAGGAAAAACAACACCTGATCAGACTTAAGCCATAGCTGATGGACTAATAACAATACTTCAGCAGAACAACATCGCCGCCGCCGTCTACCGAAACCCGAACACAACCAGTAGAGCTACAGCAGCAACTGGAGATTGCCTCTGGAGCCGGATTGAAACACAGCCTTAAACTTTATTGCGTGATGAACCAGGGTTTGAACTCTTAACCAATCGATGACGATCAGTACCTAAGGCTAGCATGTATCATTCAGCTAAACAGGGCTGCATACAGTTTGTGACACCAGAAGAGAAAAAAACAAGTGCTTATGCTCTCAGTGTGTGACAACAAGGTCGCACATATCACTTGTCAGTCAGAGACTTGTGCTCGGCTTCCACCTTCCACTGGCTTTCAAGCTGAGTTCCTCTTAGTAGGGGGGGAATAGAACAGGAGCAGGAGGCAGGCAGGTAAGAGGGCAGTGGACTGGGTCTGGCACAGTGGTCCCCACCACAAGGCCCAGAATTCAGAGAACCCAACACTTCGGGCTTATCACAGCAGACACAACCTGCACAACGACGACAACAGAAGAAATCATGATGTCAATCGCTTTCAGCTGTCTTTCCCTCTCTGTTCCTGCCCTTCCACTTCTTGCACGGTGGTCCCCACATGCCCAGCAATCACTGCTGCTTTTGTTTTTGTTTTTATTTGTTCAGAAAAAGAAGAGCAAACACAGTTTAACACACCCATAGATNTCTCTCTCTCTCTCTCTCTCTCTCTCTCTCTCTCTCTCTCTCTCTCTCTCTCTCTCTCTCTCTCTCTCTCTCTCTCTCTCTTGCTTGCTTGCTTGCTCTCCTCCTCCATCACCTGCATATCCACATTCACCCTATCCCTCTAATGATTCCGGCCCTTCGTCATTATCCTGCTCTCTCCTTTCCTTACAAACCTGTTCCCCTTCCTCCGCCCTGAGCCCCTCTTCCTGCCTTTCAATCTCTTCTTTCCCGCCTTGTCCTGATCTGTTTCCACGACCTCCACTCCTTACCCTGTTGCCTTGGCGTTCTTTCTCCTGCACTTCACCGGCCCCTACATCCTCCCCCTGATTGGCTGACAATTCGCCCTCCTGCTCCTCTCGATCCCGCATCATCCTGATCGTGTTCCCCCCCTCTCCTCCCCCTCCCTCCCCTTTCCAATCCGCTCTGCCCATTCCCTTCTTCACAAATTGGGTCCCCGACCTACATCCTCCTCCCATTTGCTTCAGCATCTCCTCCTCGATGTCTCCCCCCCTCCCTCTCCTCCAACCTCCTTGACGCTGGCAATCTCACCCCTTGCAGCCTTCACCCTATCCCAGTGACTCTCCTTCTCCTTCCTCTGTCGCCGCATTCCCATCCCGTCCGACCAAATCTCGACCCTCTCATCCTTCTGATTCCTTATCCCGACCCTCCCCCTTTGTCCTTCTCCTGCTACTCCAGTCGCGCAAGATGTCGATGACGGCCTTCTACTCTCCACTTCTGGGCGGAGGCCTCCCCTCCCTTTCCCCCTGCCTCTTCGCCTTCAGCGCATGATCCCCGCCTCGTCCCCCCTACGGCGCCCGTGCACAAGGCCTTCCCCGCTTGTAACATAGCCACCTGACAACCAATGGAGTTGCAGCTCTAGATGATGAACGAGTGGATGGACTAGAGGAGGGATTAGTGTGTGTGTGCGTGTGTGTGTGTGTGTGTGTGTGTGAGAGAGAGAGAGAGAGAGAGAGAGCTTATACACATCTAGATGTGTATAAGAGACAGGTTCTATATGGGTGACGATGGTAGTCATACTACTACTACGACCTGTACTACCACTAGAATGACTATCACTACCCTCTTCACCTGAATAAAACGCCCGGTCATTACCGATGAATCTGGTCTGAAAGTTGGCCCAAAAATACAGCCGTAATGACCGGGGGCGTTCTTTTCTGCTGAAGACGGCACGGCAACGAATCACCTCAAAACGTGCAACCCAAAACTCTAAAACCCACCTCACCCCCCCAACACACACACACACACAAAAAAAAAAAAAAAAACCCTTCTAAATACCACTGGCCTCAAATGGCCAACAATTTACCTTCGGGGTACGTAGGTCAAGAGTTCAAACTGGCTCTGTGACAGCTTCCAGGGTAGGATAGGATTGCCCAATTCTTTTTTTTTTTTTTTTTTTGCACCTTCTTCATACGGAAGTGGGGGTTGGTTGTGGAGCATAGAGAGGGCTGAGTGGAGTGACTCTGCCATAGAGAGAGCACGTCCAACCCCCCCCCCCCTCCGGAGAAAATCCTTGCAGCATTACAAAAAAAAAACACCACATTGAATCCAACAAGACAGAAGAGCACAGAAGAGCGAAGATGGAGTCCGCAGAAGTTCATCATAACTCAGACAGAAGCGTTAGCTTCAAAGAACAGAGAATGCGATATGCAAAGAGGGCTGGCTACCTTCTTCCACCGAATACAGCGTACGGTCATTATAGCTGTATTTAGACTGACAGATGCCCCAAATACAGCTATAATGACCGTACGTTGTATTCGGCGGAAGAAGGTAGGCAGAGGAAAGCACCCTCAACCCCGCTACTTTCCACAGCCACGCCAGAAAAAAAACAGCCCAGAGCTGTGGTACAAAGGGCAACTGCAACTCTCTCTCTCTCTCTCTCTCTCTCTCTCTCTCTCTCTCTCTCTCTCTCTCTCTCTCTCTCTCTCTCTCTCTCTCTCTCTCTNCAGGAAAGCTTGAGGCGTCTGCTCCTACAAGCACCTCAAGCTATCTCCGGGGTTGTTGGGGGGGGGGAGAGGAGAGAGAGAGAGAGAGAGAGAGAGAGAGAGAGAGAGAGAGAGAGAGGCTGCGCGAACTTACCTATTTCGTTTCTGTGCCGACTGTGAAAGAGACTCCCCAGGTGAAAGAGGGAGTGTGCACTTCCGCAAGCCCGTTTGCACGCAGCCGTGCTCTAAGAACCGATCAGAATGTGGGATGCGCCGGACCGGTCCGCCCGGGATGGAAATGCTGACAGCGGTCGTTCGCTTTCTGGGCAGCGACAAGCCCAGTGCGCCCAGTATGCCCCGGGGCAAGGTCCCACTTGCACGGATTAAGAGATTCTGACCGTTGATCTATGCTATCTACGGTCAATATCTCTTAATTCGTGTAAGTGGGACCTAGCCCCCGGTGTTGAGTGGATTGCCCCTGCTCCGCTACACAACATCTGAGGGCGTACTCACACTACCTCTATCGTACATGTATCGGACCGTATTTACGGCCGTACATGGATGTATCTAACAGCAATTACGTCCATAACTAAGCAAAAAAGGTCCTACAGTAGTGTGAGCATGCCCTGAATCTCCTTGGCAATGCATGTAGTGTGCGCACATTCAAAAGGCCAGGTTACGCAAATGGGCATACTCACACTAGGACTTGTTTACTTATTTCGTGACGCAATTGCGGCCACATGCATCCAGGTGCGGCTGTATATACGGTCAGATCCATTTAAGATTGTGCTAGTGTGAGTACGCCCTCAGTTGGTACACCCACGAACTGTTGAAATATGGACTCATGTTCGAATCCACATGTAATCAGATGACCAGAACAAAATCATTCTCCTAAGACTATACAGGGGACCCCTGCAAGCATAGCTATTTACCTCTCTTGGTGAAGCGAGGTTACCTCGCTGGTTGGTGGGTGGAGGTAATTGCATGTTTGCCCCTTGCCCTAGTGGTTTAGGGTGCAGGTTTGGGGCGGCCCGTGGAGGGCCGGCCAGCACAAGGACGGGGCCTCTCCCTTTTAATCTTCCCCCACCCCCATAGCGTAACGGCAGTGTCTCAGGTCAACACTCTCCCACACACCACACCCAACCCGCTCACAATTGCACCCACACCTGTGACGGCTGAAAACCCTACTAATACCGACTGGGAGGATACAGCTGACTATCTCAGGGCACGATCACACTGCGGTACCAAATCCGCATAATTCCCAAAATCCCGAAAAATAGTGTCGAGGGATAGTCACACCAGGATCTGACCCCATTTGTCAGGGGCCTGAGGGGCCACGGGGGTTGGGAATTTGGGGTAACCTCGGGGTAAATTCCCTTTCTTGTTTGGAATCAACCTGCGGAAATGGAAAGAAATTCAAAGACAAAGGTATTGCCAGGAAACACTATCTCGCAGTGTGATTGGAGCAGTCGAAGAGGACCCAAAATCCAGGTGGCCACAACCTTGTCTGTTGCGAAATGGGGAAGCAGTGTGACCGGTCCAGCCACTATTTTCCCAAATCGGGCATCCCATTTAGGGCCTCGCCACACCAATGTCGAAACGACACCTGGCAGCACTTTTTTGAAATAGGAGTTTTCAACAAAAAGGCGGCTTTGTCCACACAGAGTGTCGAAAAGTAGGATGTTGAGGCCGTCGAAAAGGGTGAGGGCCTCACCGCAGCACTCGAAATATGCAAAATGAGAACGAACATCCCTAAATAACATGGCCAGATGCACCCTCCACAGTTTTGTCTTTTTCACTAGTCAGGCGAGGCCCTGCGAGCTTGTTCTGAAAGTAGAGATGTCGAAAACGCCCTCCGTTTCGCTAGCTCGGAGGGGAGCTAGCTTAAAACAGGGATGGGGCTACTCAGCCCTGGCATGTAAGGGCGTGGTTCAGGAGGTGATGCGGAAAACAAGAAATGCAAGGGTCTTCAGAAAGGAGAAATGGTCTATTCAACATCAAATCTCAATGGTAAAATCAGGCCTGCAACTGGTAATTTTAGTCGACTGGAAAAAAGTAATACTAGATCAGGCGAGGGCTCCTGTTGGTTTCGAAAAGTATGGACAATTGGTAATAGTTTGGCATCAGTGTCAGAGGATGGAAAGCTGATTTTGGCAGGTTGGCTCCAACAAGACAACATCAGATAGGACTGACCTTAGTATGTTAAAGCAACAATACAAAGTACAATAGTTGAAGATAATCCTCAATACACCAACCAGTCAGACTGACAAGCGAAGGGAAAAGAAAGAAGAAGATGACAAAGGGAAGAAGAAGAAGACAACACAAGAAGACAAGTGTCCCGAACGCGACTTATTTCAAAAGAATAAGCAATGAAGCACATCAGAAATAGAAGCTTCCGACCGGCGTTATGACCCGACCGGTTTCACCTAGCCGCCCACCAGGTCTCATCAGGGGTCTAGAAGTCACTTGGTGGACACTAATCTAAAAAGCTATATATACTAAGTAAGGCACCTGAGAGAACCCATCCTACGTAGTCAGGTGGTCCATACTCCACAGCCGCGCAGTACCAAAAAAAGTTCAAGTCAGATAGGAAGTGCCCAACACCCGGCGGCGCTAAAAATTGAAAAATAGACTCCGTGATCGAACCCCGCAACCTAAAAAAGTCCTAAATCGAACCCAAACTCAGGGCAAAGCTTCGGGCCACATATTCGAATCATAGCTTCCACCTAGGCACAAATCAAATATCGAATCCAAAGTACCCCTTATCCTGGGATAACCAGTCCTGTGTTCGAACCCAACCAATTATTCCCTAAAACCACACCACACATTCAAAAAACGTCTTCCAAAACGCTTTAAGCACCAAGTCTCATGCTCAAATCCAATCATCACACAAACGCTACACTAAAAAAAAAAAAAAACAAGAACCACAGTCCTACAAAGGAACTTATGAACCAAAAAAAAGAGAGAGACCCCCTAAACGACGGAGATCTCAGTTCAGTAATCGACCCCACTTGGTCAAAAACGGCAGCCAGTCATGCCATAATCCGCCGAATCTTCTAGAGAAATGAGTAACTGCCGAGTCGAAACATAGATATGGATACCCCCGCTTCCACAACTCACACTTGAGAGCGAAAAGGAAGGAAAAAAGCATACCATTAACAGAATAATATGTTTTAGCTCGATGGAGAAAAGAAATGATTACCGTCAGTTTCTGCTGCCAATTCGTAAAAGAAGAGAAATCCTGAATACACTGAAACTTCAATTTTCTGCTAACATCTCCCCTCTGATTCTTCATCAATGGAAAACAGAGTACACCCGTCTTACCTCTGAACACTTTCAAAACGCATCCCAAAAAATCCCAACAGTTACCCTTATTTGTCTACTCCAGAACCAGGTTCTTATCATAGCAATTCTTAAACGAATAAATAAGATTTAACCCTTTGACGTACGAGATGCTATCATCACGTTTGCAAATTGCAAAAACCGAAACATCATCCATCAGTCGAAACCCACGAAATAACCTCTGATCCGCCCCTAAAGCTGTCAAAAACAGAAACTCGTTATATGCACAAAGCAGACAAGCAAGTGCAGGGCTTGACGACTTGCCCATGGGAATGCCAATATTTTGTCTTAGCAGCCGCCCTGAGGCCCGAACGAAAGTATGCCCTAGCTCAAAAACAACAAAGGCCAACATTGTTTGAAACGAGACCCTCTTCCACCCCATTTCCACCTTGCCAGTTAGCAGCTTCGCCCCCTTCCCTTGCTTACGTATCGCCATTGCATCAATCCTTTTTTCACGCCAAAACTCAACAACCCATGAAAGTGTTTTTTTAATAGACTCGTGAGGCAAATTTGAAAACATTTCCTTGATATCAAAGGAGGCTCCAAGGATCAGATCATTATCAGTCAATCCTGAGTTCACCTTCTTAATTCTAGAAAGCAGCTCATCTGCACTCCGAAGATTAAGATTACACCCAGCCGACAGATTCCAGAGCAACGCATTAACAGCCTGAGAAATAACTTTTCCACCAACCGCTGAACATTCAGGATAGGATGAACAAATTGGTCTCCACCGAAGCATGTCCTTATGCTTAGGCAAACAATAGGTCTCCCCAATCTTACCTTTCTTCTTCCACTGACCAGCACACTGCAACTCATCACGAAGATAGGTCAGTTTACACTCTTGAAGCAACTCACACTCGTTCTTGGTACAGAGTTCAAACGCGGGGTTATCAAGGAACAACCCCTGCATCCTTGGATAGTAGAGTCTAGGATAACATACATCGGTATCTCCCATATTATGGTCAATTGGACTGCACACCATTCCCTGAAGCAACACTTTCAGAGGAGCAACGTCATCCTCACATAACTCAAACTCAGAACAAGGACCTCTATCGTCCCGAACTAAACAGATTCTCAATTTCGTCGTAGTGAGAAAAACAGGATTAAGAATCTGCAAAGAGGGATGGTCGTCGAAAGCTGACACAATCTGTTTGCATAACCCGAAAAGCAACGAGAGCTTCGAGGGGCGAACAAGATTCTTCGAATTGCGAAACCACGTAGGAAACAACGCTGACAAATCATTAATTCGGAATGAAACATGCCCCTCACGTCGTGGCAAGGATGCATCCGCGCTTTCACAGGGACAGTCACAAACACCCGATTTGGCAACCAAACGGAAGTTATGAATTAAATCACCAACATTTTTGTTCCGACCCCACACTACACGCATACGGCGCACTAGCATGCCCTTCCAACTCTGCTTGATATCCAACCCGACAATAGCTTCAGCACACAACCTCCGAACACCAGCTTTACAGATATGGTCATCGTACGTAACCTTGACAACCAACCTCTTCCTCACATGAATACCAAATCTGGACAGAAGATGGTGCGAAAGTAAGCATCTCAAACGAAACCTAGTCTTTTTTTCACTGAAACAGCGAACAGCAGTATAAGCAGCAATAAGGGCATCAAAGTCCCATAGCTTCAGTTCCCCACGTTTAGAAGGGTTGCTTAGAAAGGATGCCAGGGGTTTCTTCAATGCCAGGGATCGACTCAAAAAAGGAACGATTGGATCAATTAGCAGAGTAACTTCATCCCCAACCAATCACGAGCATAATGCAGCTCCTGTTTACCGAAGCAACAGTCAACAAGACTCCCCTCATACAACCTCTTAATAACCTTCCATTTATCAGCCAAACGACCATCCCCTCGACATGTAATCATCACACGATGCACCCCATTATCCTTACATTTACCAAGAATCTTAAGAAGACTAACCTACTCAGTCCCATCAGTAGCATGAAATACACAGAGGGGGCCCCGATGTACGACTATAGATGAAGCCTCCGAGGTAACACCGCTTACCTTTTTCCTTCGCAACCGTTCCCTCAGCCCCACCCGTCGTTTGCGTGAACGTCTTGGCTTATCTCGTGTATTAAGAGCTGGTGCAAATAGTCTAATAAAAAACTTCTCCGTCTCCAGTAGGTCATCATCAGAACATCGACAAAGCGGGACAACTGCATACGTATGCGCACCACACCTCCGAAGCCATTGGTAAAGCTTTTCATTCCTACGTCTGCCATCGATTACTTGTTGTCGATACGACCGATAAACATGTTCCCTCCAACGGGAATGAAGATCACGCTGCGTACTCCCGACATAAATATGACGAGCCCACGTGGAAACAAGGGCATACATGATCGGACCCTTCCACGGGTCAATGTCATCCGTACCAAAGGAAGCAGACTGAAGAATGAATTCACCAAGCTTACGACACCACAGAATCACATCAAACAAAATGACCCCACAGATAGCCAATGTCAACAGCAAATTGGTCTCCCTATACCGCAATAACTCAACGGACGACGAGCGAATTCTACAACAGATCCTTACTACCTGCCAAAGGAAAGTCGCACTCGGGCATGACCCTAAGAAGTGGCAGAGTCATGCCTGTTGCTCTTAGCAGAGGAGTCACCTCCATCCTCGGTAACCTCGACAACCGAAACACCGTTGACGTCATCCTTACAAGCATCCAGTCTAGCACGATCCGCCCTTAGTTGCGCAATAGCCTCTTTCGTTGGATTAAGCGTAGTATACTCGACACCCTCCTTCTTACAGATACCCACGATATCCTCCTTCTTCAGATTACGAAGCTGCTTACGTGCTTCCCTGACAAAAACCTCCCTCTGACAGGCCTGTTTAGCAGGGGACACGAGACACTTACCTTTATCCTTTTTCGACGATACTCCAACTGCCTCGTCCAGTTTTGCTTTCAAATTGGTGCCCTTCGGCCTCTTCCCAGTTTCCAATCTTGCCATCTCCACCTTCAGTCGTTCAACCTCCTCTTCCGATTCCTTCCGAGCATTTACTTCGCGCAATCTCATCTCCTTCAACATGTCAACCTCCCACTTATGTCGCTCCACCAAACCTTTCAGCTGCATGTTGACCTTACCAGCGACACTTGGGGCAACCACTGGGGTTACCTTCGGCCGAACACGAGCATCGTTGATCGGGGTGCAGCCAATTGCGACGCTACCACGCTTGTTTCCAGGGCGTAGAGCCTCGTTTCTCCAAACCTCTGCGTTAGCCTCGACCGATTCCCAGTGTTTTTGCATAGCGAATATGACTTCTTCCATAGTAGCTAAGCGTTTATCCATAGCTGCCTTAGCCTCCACTTGTTCACGTCGGATCTGGATGAGTTCGTCAGCTTCCCTGGGAGCACCCGTAATAGTGGCAGACGTACTAGCACCATCAGTCCTCCGCCTCAACCGGTCGACCTCCTCGCGCAACCTTACAACCTCATCCTCATTCCCTGACTTGCGACCCATCACTCCACCCATGCTACACTGTCGGTTCAAAGACTCCACCAGAGCCTTTAGTTCCTTAATTTCCTCAGATTCGCCATTCTTTTTCCCTCCCACCGCTTCACATACTTTATCTAGTTTCATCGACATCTCCATGTGCATCTCCCTCTTTCTCATGCTTCTTTCTCTCTTCTTCCTCGCGTTGTTCTCGTAGCCTAACTTCCTCTGCTTCGTGCTTGGAATTAATCCGACCGACGATCTCTTCTAGTGAGCTAACTCTCCTACCCAAACCGTTCCTGCCCACTCTAGTTTTAAACTGACCAGAATAGTAAGGAGCAGTAGTGCCAACGTTGGACGCCGGAGGCACAGTGGTCAAAGGCTGAGCTGGTACAATAGCATTAGAAGGTCACGCCCCGTTCAACCTACGATCCAGAAGAGGACAAAAATGCGAGATATGACCAAGCTGGCCACAGTTGTAGCAGTCACGAGCAGCCGGAGCCGCCGGAGCATTGGGAAAACCGTTAGACGTCATCTTGAAGTCAAAGCCACTCGAAGATAGTATCACTCCTACCTCGGTTACTTCGTGAATAAAAGTATGTCAAAGCGACAATACAAAGTACAATGGTTGAAGATGATCCTCAATACACCAACCAGTCAGACTGACAAGCGAAGGGAAGAAAGAAGAAGATGACAAAGGGAAGAAGAAGAAGACAACACAAGAAGATAAGTGTCCCAAACGCGACTTATTTCAAAAGAATAAGCAATGAAGCACATTTGAAACAGAAGCTTCCGACCGGCGTTATGACCCGACCGGTTTCGCCTAGCCGCCCACCAGGTCTCATCAGGGGTCTAGAAGTCACTTGGTGACCTTAGACCAAGGGCCTGCTTGTAGGCTAGTGCTTGGATAGCTGCTGGCTTAATGTTTAATTTTTTGGAAGGATCTTAATCTTCTGGATCAGGGGACGCTGAACCCGGTTTCCAGCATAGCCGAAGTTTGGGTAATGGCCCCAATATTTTCATCCGGGTTCAATTGTGAGGTCCCCGACTTCTATTCAAATTCATTTTGCAATGTAAGTATATTCCTTCCCCCCCCCCCCCAAAAAAAAAAAAAAAAAACCGCTGCTTATTGTGACAAACAACAAATTCATCCAGGGTGAGCCCAGACATAGGTTTACACCCCGCGGGAGGAATTTTAGACCACCACTACCTCCAAGCATTTTTTAACGTAGGCAGGTTGCCCCTGCGCGCTGAGTTTTGCCAAGGAACCAGCCCAACATTCTTTTTTCTTCTCGTTGACACCACCAACAATTTCGGTCCGGTAGAACCCGACCTCCGCCGAACCCGGAATGCCACATTTTCGATTCTCGAAGTTGCATGCGAAGCGTCCTGGCGGTTTAAACCGCCAGTACCTGGCCCAACTATCGAGTCCGAGCCTCGGCTGACCGGTACGCCGATCCGTGTCGAGGCGCAGACTACCGGGCGCAGGAATCCCGAACGTGCAAACGTACACAACGGAAAAAACAGGCAAAAAAAACGAAAAAAGAAACAAAGAAATAAGAAAAACGATTGAGTTTATCTTCCCGCTATCGTTTTGAAAAACGAAACGGGAATGCATTTTTTTGCTTTCGCGGGAACATGCATTCCCATTTTGTTTCTCGATGAGAGAGAGAGAGAGAGAGAGAGAGAGAGAGAGAGAGAGAGAGAGAGAGAGAGAGAGAGAGAGAGAGA
>BFEA01000148.1:429781-443667 GCA_003427395.1 Chara braunii | reverse complement strand
AGAGTAGCCGAATTGGAACGGCTGGAGGCTGCTGAGCAAGAGGCTGCAACAGATCACTCCAGAAGGGAGTATTTGTTGCAGCAGCTAGAGAAGTCGCTCACTGATGATCGGTGCTCCCAGGTCACCAAGCACATGGCTGAGATGATCCTGTTGGAGCACAAGCTCACCAGCTCCCAGTTCACAAACTGGGATGATCGTTTTGTGCGGCTAGAGTGCCGGGTTGACGAGCTGTCATCTTAGCAGTCCAAGATCTTCGACTCTATCCAGGGCTTGTCTTCTCAGCTGGCGGCCGCCAAACTGATTACTCCTCAGCTCCCTCTGCTGAAACCCAAAACCTCTCCCCCTCCTTCACCACCTCCTTCCCCTCCTTCATCCCATGGGGGATCTGTACATTCTTCCCAGTCATCTACTCCATCCCAAAAGGCCTCAGTAAAGGCCACCTATGCTGCTGTGACTGCAGCAGACAGAGGTCCCAAGATCCCTGCTCCCAACAAGTTCAGGGGCGATGACCCCAAGACTGATGTTGGCGATTGAGCTGCTGGGACCAGAGCCTTTTTTAGGGGCTTTGTCTGTGTAGAACAGACCAAGGTGGCAACTGTTTTGGGGCTGCTGGAAGGGCCTGCACTGAAGTGGGCCACCTCAACTTTCAGCAGTCTGTAGCAGTCCATGGAGGACTGGGCTTTTGGGTTGGGGGTAGACAGACTTCTGCAGCCCTGGAGGACCGGTTTGCAGACAAGGAGAGGGTCCGCAAGGCTGCTGACAGGATTGCTCGCCTGGGACAGCAGCGGTACAGCGGCACCCTACAGGCCTTGTTTGCTGAGTTCGAGCAGCTCACCTCCACCCCTGGGCTGGTCATGGCACCTGATGATATGTTGACCAGCTTTTGCAGGGCAGCGCCTGAGAAGTTCGCTGTTGCACTTTACAGCGCTGGGTACAAGGATTGGAGGTCCTTTGGTCGTGCAACCCTGGAAATGGAGGCCAAGCTCCATGTCTAGGCCCCAACCTCTGATAGGAGGAAAGGTGACTTCCCTAGAGGCAACAGAAGGGGAAAGGCAGCCTTTACTCACGCGGGATTTGCCTTAGGATCAGATACCGATTCTCAGCCTGATGTGCCTTCAGGGGGGATCGGATCTGCTGCTGAGACAGATGTTGCAGCAGTAGTGACTCAGGCTGTTTTGGGTGCTCTGCAGTCGCAGAGAAAGTTTTCCACCCTCACAGCCTCATCCGCTACCAAGGGGAAGGATAAGGGACGTCGTCCTTCCTCTTCCCAGCACCCTAACTTGCCTAGAGACGTCCACATGCCAGCTGACCCTCTCAATCCCTCCACACTCCCCTGGCATAACCTCAAGATCCAGGAGGGAGTCTGGAGAAGAAGAAAGGAGAAAGGGGTCTGCCTGAGATGTGAGGGACAACGCTTCTTAAAGGACTGCCCTTACATGCCAGGCCCGGGTCAGTCAAAAAACTGAAACAGACCCTGGGGACTGCAGTTCCCTCCAGTGTTGCATCTTCATCTATTCAGATAGGTGAATCTGCAGCTGTTTCAGTTGAGACTGTTTGTGATGATGTGTATTTGGGGACTGCGCGGGCAGTATCCTTCTGCTATGAGGATCCTGACCCGGATCAGGACCCGGGGCAGGACGAGCTTCAGTCCATTGCTACCTTCTTCTTCCACTTGAAAGAGCAGAAGAAGAAGGGTCTGTCTGAACTCATCATGCTTCGGCCACTGATCAACCGCAATAGGATCACTGGGCTTTTGGACTGTGGAGCCACCCAGAACTTCATATCTTCCGGCGCAGTTAAAAAGTTGCATCTGGGTATGAAAGTTCAACAGTTGCAGCAGCCGCTGCAAGTGCGGATTGGTGACTCTACAGTGATCAGCATCAGGGAGAAGGTCAAAGGCATTCCTGTGACCTTCGATACCGCAGAAAAAGTCAGACACAGTCTGAACTTTTACATCTTCCCTGAGCTTCCCTTTGACTTGGTGTTTTCCATGCAGTGGTTGAGGGCAGTCAACCCTAGGATCGAATGGCAGATTCCTAGAGTTGAGCTACCAGACCGCCAGGGGGTGTTTCAACAATGCATGACTGTTGCTGATCACCACCCTAAGACCTCCTGCTACTGCCTGAGAGCGAGGGAGTTCCATGCTCTCTCTTGCCAGTACCACCATGAGCGTCTGTTTAGTGCTCTGGTCAAGCAAACAGATGCTCCCCCTGTTTCCTGTCCTCCTGAGATACAGCAGGTGGTAGATCAGTGTGCTGATCTGATGTAGGAGCCCTTTGGACTTCCCAACCGGCCAACCAAGCATCAAATCGAGCTGCTGCCTGGAGCGGTCCCTCCTAAGGGCCACATCTACAGGATGTCCCCTGCTGAGCTTGAGGAGCTCGGAAAGCAGCTTGAGACCCTGACCAGCAAAGGCCGGATCAAACCCAGCACATCTGAATTCGGTGCACCTGTTCTCTTTGTGCCCAAAGGGAATGGCGCAGGATGTGCATTGACTACAGGGGTCTCAATAAGATCACTAGGAAGAGTATTGAACCACTTCCTAGGATCGATGACCTCCTGGACATGGTGCAGGGCTGCACAATGTTTAGCAAAGTCGACCTCAAATCTGGCTACCACCAGATTGAGATGGCAGAGGAGGATATCTACAAGACAACCTTCAAGACCAGGTATGGGACATACGAGTTCCTGTTCATGCCATTTGGACTTTGCAATGCCCCAGGCACCTTCCAGACTGAGATGCACCGCATCTCCGGGCCTTACCTGGACAAGTTTATGGTTGTCTACTTGGATGACATCCTGGTATTCAGCAAAACTGTCAGGGAATATGCGAAGCACTTGGCTCTTGTTCTTCAGTCATGACATGACAGTCAGTACAAGATCAACAACGATAAATCCTCTTTTGGAGTTCCCTCTGTCATCTATCTGGGTCATGTAATCTCTGGAGATGGCCTGACTCCTGAAGCAACCAAGATTGCTGCTATTCAGAAGTGGCCTCAGCCTCGGACAGTGAGGGATGTCCGGTCCTTCATGAGTTTGGCCTCCTACTTCAAAAAGTTTATCAGAAACTTTTCTGCAGTGGCTGCACCCCTAACTAACCTAACAAAGAAGGACACTCCCTTTCTTTGGTACCTCCACTGTCAGCTGGCCTTCACACGACTCAAGAAGGCCTTGACTCGTGCGCTTGTTCTGAGGTTACCTGACCCCACTTTGCCATTCATCCTGACCACTGACACTAGTCAATATGACATTGGGGCAGTGCTTCAGCAGGATGATGGGAATGGTCTACGGCCTGTAGAGTTTATGAGTAAGAAGATCAAGACTCAAAAGCTCCAGGACTCTACCTACGAGAAAGAGTTGTATGCTCTTGTCTGTGCCCTGAAACATTGGAAGCACTTTCTCCTGGGCAGGCACTTCAAGATCTTTTCAGATCACTCCACCCTACAGTGGATGAAGTCCCAGGGAGAGTTGAACGATAAACTGGCACGGTACATTCAGTTCATAGACATGTTTGACTTTGAACTGAAACACAAGAAGGGCTGCTACAATAAGGTAGTAGATGCCCTCTCTCGTAGGCCTGACTCTTTTGTTCTGATCTCCTCTACTCACTCCTTTGGAAAGGAGACCCGTCAGACCATTGCTCGTCTACTGCCTCAGGACAAGACTTTTGGACCCATTGTCAGGAATCTGCAAGCAGATCCTAACTCTAAATCAGGCTATGCTATGAGTTCAGACCTGCTCCACACCTATATCAGAGGTGAGGAGCGCTTGTACATTCCCCAAGACCAGCGGCTCAGGACACTGCTGCTGTCATAGTGTCATGATGCCCGTGGACACTTCGGGTTCCTAAAGTCTTATGCAGCCTTGTCACAGCACTTCTTCTGGAAGGAGATGCGGAGTGAGATGCTGCGTTATGTGGACACTTGTGAGCTCTGCCAAAGGAATAAGGCTCAGCGTAAACCTCCTTTGGGATTGCTCAAACCTTTACCCATACCTGATGGCTCTGCCAAATCTGTGTCGATAGACTTCACAGATTTAGGCAAGACCAACCCGCATGGCATGCGTCAGGTTATGGTCTCCGTGGACAGGTTCTCCAAATACGCAGAGTTCATCCTCTTGCCAGAGGTAGCTAGGGTACCGGTTGTGAGAGCAACCTTCTCTGAGAGGTGGGTCACACACCATGGACCGCCCACCTCTATCGTCAGTGATCGTGACCCCAGCTTCTGCAGCGATGAGTGGCAGTCCTACTGCAAGGACTATTTGCACTCACGTCTGAACATGACTTCTGGTCATCATCCTGAAGCCAATGGATTGGCTGAGATGATGAACCAAGTCTTATTCCAGTTGCTGCGTCCTGTCATCTCTCCAGATCAACATGACTGGGATCTTCACTTGGCGAGGTCACAACTCATGTATAACATGTCTGTCCACTCCTCGACAGGGTTCAGCCCCTACCGGCTGCACTGGGGACGTGAACCACGCCAGCCTCTCGATGATATCATCGACAAGGCTAAGCTTGATCAAACGCCAGGCACCGCAGCGTTCGCCAAACGCTATCGTCTGGATGTGGAAAGAGCCATCGCGAACTTGTTCAAGGCCCAAAAGGCCGTGATTGAACAAGCCAATCGCCACAGGCGGCCTTCCCCCATCCGTACTGGTGATCATGTCTGGGTGGCCAGTTCTGAGCTGTCAAGGGAGGAGGATATCTCCCCCAAGTTGTTGCCACGCTACTTGGGTCCGTGGCAGGTCCTAGATACAGTGGGCGCTGATCCTTTCGGCCCGTCGTATGTTATCGACGTCCCGCTGCATCTACGTACCTATCCGGTCTTCCATGCATCCAAGCTGCTACCTTTTACGCCAGCTGATGCATTCCCTGACCAGCCCCCTCAATGGGGCCCACCAATCCCTGGCAAGGGATATGATGTGGTGGCCATTGAGGATGAGTGGGGCACAGGCCCCCACTGGCAGTATCTTGTCAGGTTCGCTTTCGAGCCTCCTTCTAAGAACCGGTGGTTCTACAGAAGAGACCTGATCAAGACAACAAAGTCTGTTGTACTGCGCTATGAGGCGGCTCAGAAGAGTGACCTTCGCCGTTCGCCTCGTCTACACCCCTAGCTCGGAGGTCCTCGCTCCCGGGGAGGGTAAGCCTGCAATGACTTGCTGATTTCTGCTGCCGAGATTGACAACGAGGCTGTACACTAGCCCGGTAGGTTAGATTCGTAATTTTGTTTGGCTGAGGGCTAACCGAGAGACCTGCCTGTAAGGAAATTCGTGAGGGACAGAACTGCAAATCCGGGAAAATACAGACCCGGTACTACCGAATCCCTACAGCTACCCTAACTGCCTATAGCAGGCCCGGGCTACCCCTAGGACAGACAGGCCCTAAGCGGCCTATACTGTTAGACGGTCCTATAGCCTATAGCCGGGTCCGGTAGAGGCCGAGAGGCCAAAAAACAGCAACGGTACTGGTCGGTCAGTCAGTCCGGTCTAGGTCTAGAGAGTCTATAGATAGGTTAGGCTCATCGGTTCAGGACTTTTGGCAACTCATTTCTCGCGAGCAGCGTTGGAGAAGCCAAGCAAATTGGTGGCAGTACTTGTCTATAGGCGACATCCTGAGACACGCCGTGACAACAGTCATAGCCGGCCCTCTCTGAGTTTGCCATAGCTGGGGCATCCTCAACGCATTTACCTCTGGGGGTATCTGCGTATGGTCGGGCTGTATCGAGGCTCTACAGTGGTGATTTGTGGGTGATGGCAGCCATAGCTGCCTGTTCCTTCGTCAGAGTTGTCCATCGGCACTGAAGACTTCATCGCAGGACCTGTTCTTCATTAGGGTGGTTGGCGCTGGCCTCTTGGAGGCTGTTCTGATATAGCGCTACTAACTAGGTGTAGGATAGGGAGTGGGGTGTGAGTTTGGGGTGTGGCGAGATACTGGAACAAACTCTGTTACGGTAATAGTGTGAGTGGCTCATCATCAGTGACAGTTTCAATTGTGATCTTCGCAAATTCTTTCTTGTGATTGGTTGTTGGGAGTTGTGTCAGAGAGTGAGAAACACTGGGTGTCTTCTCCCCTACTGTGCATAATTGTCTTCCGCTGTTTATCTTCACCTGTGTGCAGTGTGGACTTTGTCTCCTCCCTCACCACCTCTTGTGCATGTATGGGCATGTATGAGACTGTCTGTGTGTGAGTGGCGAGAAAATTCGTCAAACAACCAAGTTGATAACATGTTTCTAATCTCCCTCACGTCTTCCCCCAAACATAACGCACCCTAAAAATGAATGTATACAAGCTATATTTCAGGCCAGAGACAACCAAAATCACGGTGCGTTGTGTTCGGGGGAAGACGGTCGTCACGCTTAGACCCTACATTACCTGTGTGAAGCCCATATCTGCTTCCAACCTATTCCCCTATAGTTACATGTCCACCTCTACCTAACTGTTCTCATTCAGAACGTGTTCCGCTTACCTCTTGCGTCAATACGAACCATAATAGACCCTCCTACCATCACACATATACATTCAGGTCATGTTCCGCTTATGTCCATAACATTTTACAAGCCATAATAGGCCACAGTCCACCCACTTGTTTATGTAATGTTTAATGTTTTCTATCTTTTTACGGTTAAGTTCTTGTTTCTGGACTGTGAAAGTATGTTTTTTTTTTTTTTTTTTTTTTTTTTTTTTCACTGTGAAAGTATGTTACTAAATCTTATTCCCAATTTTGAAATCTCTGATTGAATCCTAAATTCATAAGTGTACTTGTATTTTTTTTCACACTGGATGTGGAGAGACTAACTTGGATGGGCTGCTGGGGTTCTTTTCTCTAGCTCTCCCCTCCATGTTGGGATCACATAGGTAGGGGTGAGTTAAAAGAAGGAGGGATACGATGCATCTTGCTGGCGATGGGGCTAGCTGGTAGGATGGGATTAGGGCATAGCAGCAACGGAGATGGTGACTCCCCTGTGATGAGTCTTGGCAGAGTAGGGTTAAGGGGGAATGCTTAGGTGGTTTGGGTGGTTGAAGCATGTCCAGTGTGGGAAGGGAGCTAGATAACTGAAGCCATTGTTGCGGTAGTATTTAGCAGATCGTCTGACAACGGACCAATACCGTTATATCCACTGGTTCACGGCTGGCCGATGCTAGAACGACGCTGGTCGGAGTTGGGGTTTGGTTGCGCTGCCCTGTAACCTGAGTGAAGTCAGGGTTCGAGGTCTGGTAGAGAGATCTGGGGAATTGTCGAGGGTGGAAGGCATTCCAGTGGCTAACCGTGAGTTGTTGCTAGGATGACGCTGGCCGGAGTTGGGGCGGGTCGCGCTGCCCTGTAACCCAACAGTTGGGGATGTGAGGCCTGATAGAGCTTGGCATCTAGGATAGGGGGTTGAGGCAGTTGTAGGAGGGTCTGCTGAATAGCACTGGGGTAATGTGGTCTTGTTCATGTCGGTTCCCGAATAATCTCAGTTGATTTTCACTCTTTTAAAAGCAAGTCTGTTGCTCTCGGTTGCTCCCTGTAAGTTTTGGAATGCTTTGAGATTCTAGGGGCTCCTAGCAACTCACTGTCGGTTTTTCTGATGCTGTAATATTCATAGGATCTGTGGTCGTCCAATGCCAGAACGACGCTGACCGGTGTTGGAGCGTTGCCCTGTAACCTGTTGATAGCAGGAGCATGAGGTCTCGTAGAGAAATCTGGGGATGCTTTGGGGTGGCCATTCCAAGGGACAACCAAGGGTTACTGTCGGAACGACGCTGGCTGGAGCTGGCGTGAGTCGTGTTGCCTTGCAACCTAACAAGGTGGGGGTGTGAGGCCTGGAAGAGCCCGACAGTGAACAAAACAGGGTTGGAGGGTCATAAAGGGTTTTGTTTGGGGTCCCTGGGGGCTTTTGAGTATTTTGAAGATATCTGTGGTGCTCCCTGGAAGAGCCCGACAGTGAATAAAACAGGGTTGGAGGGTCATTGAGGGTTTTATTTGGGGTCCCTGGGGGCTGTTCGAGTATTTTGAAGACGTCTGTGGTTGTGGCATACTGAGTAGCCACACGGGCCCTGCAGGGCCCGTTCCGCACTTTCAGCCTAAAAACCTAGAAAATAGGGCTTACAGGCCCCGGTCGTTTCAGCCTGAAACTGAAAAACGAGGGCCTGCATGCCCTATTCCGTTTTCAACCTATTTTTGGGCCTTTCAGGCCCAGAGGCTTTTCAGCCTGGAACGGAGGGCCATTCTTAGGCCCTCATAAGATCGACCTACCCTAAACCTCAGTCACAAAACCAGGGTTTTCGGAACAGGCTATCTTTAGTCTATTCCCACGACTGTCTTGAGCAGGAGCTGTAGCGGCAGCCCCTGACTGCCTTTGGCATTGGCGAGAGCAGCCTCCTGGACCGCTGCCTCGCTTGCAGCCAGTCCAGGCCGAGTAGTACATGGGGTTCCCCATGCACTTCCCAGGTAGGTAGTTGGACAGTAGGCACGAGTAGTCTTCAGGATTCGGCCGCAGCACTCAGGAGGAGCGCTGCAAGAGTCTTCAGCGCTAGCAATAGTCTTCAGCGCTGGGCGCCCATAGCTGTAGGTGTAGTCTTCAGCGCTGGGCGCTAGTAGGTGGTAGTAGTAGCGTTGGAGGGAGATGGCTGGCGGAGGCCAGCGGTATTTACCTGTGGCGCCATAGCTTCAGCTCCATCTTCGAGGTACCTGCATCAAGGCGCTGTCGAGCGCATCGGTCCCTCAGGGGGACCCTCCCGGCCGCGTCACGCAGGATTTGGCAGGATTTATCGCGGAAGAGCGTGTTTGCCGCTCCAGCCGAGTGCGCCAGCCGTACCTCTCACGCGCCCCTACGACAGGACAGGGCCACGCGAGGCACCGCTACCTCCACCAGCGGGAGCTGTCACCATCCCTTTGGTGGGCGTATCCCCGCCGAGCTACTGAACCACATGCGAAGGCTTTTATAATGCAACTGCAGAGGTGGCCCAGCCGAGGGCGTTTCTCGTTCGTTGTAGCATAGGGGTACGCGCGGTCAACGCCCGATATCGAACCCGTACGCTAGTCGACGACACTGGGGGGATGATGTCCCAAGTTCGATTTCGCATCGGTCGACTAGGACGCTCTACGCACACCACTTAAAGCAAAATTTGAGTAACCCATATTCACATACGCATGCACCAAAGCAAAAGAAAAACACAATACTCCCAGTCCCTTTAGTACTGGACCCATAACCTTTTGATACAGAGATTAGGTAGGCGTCGCATGCTGATTTAGTATAAAGAATCGCGCGATCGCACGGATTTCTCATACTAGCCAGTCATGCGTGTGCTTACAAGTGTTTGCAATAATGGGGTACTATGTGGTACCCAGGTCTAGGAGGCCCTCAAGGATTTTGAGGGTCTCTTTCGACACTCAAGTGTCGGCTGGCAAGCGCTTCAAGAGTTAGTCTCTCTGCGCTAGACAACTGCCATGCGCGGTTGAAGACCACACACCCTCTTCTGCACCCTGTGCAGAGTGGGCAGTACACAGGTTTCGCGCCTGTGGTGGCAGAAGTCAAGGGGTTTGACTTTGACGGCTGCCACGGACTACAACGTCCAACCATAAAAAAAAAATAAAAAAAAAAAGGACAAGGCTTGAAATAAGGGCGTCGACCTAGTCTAACCCATATTGAGCCCCTATGCCCCCCCCGATAACTTTCTCGATGCGATGTGGTGGGTTGCTATGGAGTTGCGTGTTGCTAAGGCTTGACTCAGGCCCTTGAGCGAGCCGACGCTATATGCGTTGTATGCTCGGGCGCGAGGTCCTTCCACGCATCTCCGCAACGCCAACCGTATCGCGATTCTACGTTCAGTGCCAGACCCATAACTGTTCGGTGTGAGAATCCGCTTGGCACCGCGTGTCGAATTTGATATAATCCGTGCGGGTCCTCGACCTTCCCATATCGATCAGCAATGTTGTCTCACTCGAGCGGTCGCTAAAATATCCTCGCGATATTAAATCGCTTGAAGGAATATATCGTGGGAGTTCGCCCCTCACGATATTGAACGGCTTGAAGGACACGCCGTTCAACCCCTGCGGCACCTCTAGCCTTGAAGCTAGGCGGCCCGGTGGGCAGGGCTTTTATGCCCTGTGCGGAGGCAAAAACCCCTTGCTAGAGGGTTGGGCTTTGGGTTCTTCCCGACAAGGACCTCGAACCCCTGGCCGAGGAGTACGTCCGACTTTTCAACTTTAACATGTAAGTGGGGCCAACGCGAAAATGGGGAGAAAGGTTATCCCTTTTCCCTATTTCGCCTTGGTCCATGACTCACCGCTCACAACCTATACGAGTCGTATATGGGGTGCCGCGTGGATAGTGTTCAGGTCAAGCCCCTTAGGCAGCCCAACACTCGGAACATTTCCTCGCTCGAGCGCGGGGTTCCCCTAGGGTGGACCGACCTTATGACCCCCTTTTTTTTTACGCGTCGTTTCGTGATATTTTGGCTCATGCCTGAGCTTTATCATCCCACCAACTGAAATCACATAAGAATGTAGGAGGCATAAGTGTGTGCTCGTGCAGTCGTGTGAGGGTTACGCGAGAGACATACTCAAATGCCATAACACTTAGTCAGACGAAGAGTTATGTGATGATACAGTCTTACAATAGTTATGTGGCTTGCCCGCCTGAACTCAATACAACCAGAATACCACAATCATTCAACATGTTTCACACATACCTGTGAACACACACAAGGATCAAACAACAAAACACACACTAAAGGGATCAACTTTTCAGCTTTCTGCAACTCCCACCCTGCCCTATGCACACAAACCCAACCTTTTCCCCACCGTTCCAAACAAAGATACTCAGTCTTTAAGAAAATGGTCATTTATAAAGAATTTGGGTGAAAACCTATGAAAACATAAAACCAGTCAGGGCCAAGGCCTTAGGTTGAGAGGCAGAAGAGGATGAGAGGTTGAGTCGTGCACCGACGAATCGGCAACCGACGAATCGGCAACCGACCTGTTATCAGTGATAACAGAAGAATAGTCAGGCTGACTAAGTCAGGCCTTCAATCGATTCGCACAAGCCTGCACCACAGCACAGGTCAAGAGATTCCACTACTATGTTCAGCCTAGGTGGAAGGTAAACCTCCCAGGTTACATCCTAACTCCTCTACTAAGCCTCTGCTCAGCTCCTGAGAGGTTCAGTAACACCTCCCCTGCTCAAGGCTGAGTTGCTAAAATTAGCCTAGCTGAAATATTCTAACTCCCCAAATTCCCCAAAATTTCGGCAGCGCTTCCCGTAGGAAAAGTGTCTTTTCAGAAAGTCTACAAGCCTAAATACGACTAACTCTTTCAATTTTGCGAAAATTTCGGCAGCGCTTCCCGTAGGAAAACTAGGCTGCCAAGATTTATACAAAGCTGGAAAAGTCGAAATACAAAGAAACTATACTTGAGACTGACTCTGACTCCTGCCTGATAACTTAGGCTCAACATTGGTCTACATGCCCTCTGAATGAGGTCATGAGTCAGTGTTGATCCTAACCCCCAGCAGAGTCAGTCATAATCTCATCCCAAGCTTCCCTCCCATCATCCATCTTACCTACCTATGGCTCCAGCACTCGGCGAGCAGCTACAGCAACTATTCTATCAAAAGAGAATACCCCAGAGATGACCCTCAAAAACATGTATAGGTGAGTGCAACAACATCTCTCACCAACCCTCAGGTTCTTTTCCAGGTCACATAGTTCGTTCAAAAACCCTCATTATTCCCTTTTACCCTTCCTTACATAAGACATAGGGTCAGCCAACCCAACTTATAGATGTGACTGACCTGCCAGTTTATATGACTAGGTCACACCAACTTATGGTGCCCTAGCGTAATAACACAAGTATACGTACGCATAAGACCAAACCACACCAACTTATGGTGTGATCAGTTTCTGCAAAACGATTGACATAAGGCGTATGACCGGGCCGCACCAACTTATGGTGAGGCTGGTCAGCTTGAACGTTCGGCATACACATAGACTGAACCTCCTAAACTTATGAGGGGTCAGCCTCTGCCTAAACAAACAACAAAAGGCATATGACCAGACACAACAACTTATGTTGCGTCTGACCAGCCCATACAGTTACATATAGCATAAGACTAGACTACTCAACTTATGAGTAGTCTAGCCCTGCCCAAACAACAACAAGCGAGTATGACCGAACAACCCGCAACTTATGCGTTCGCCCGGCCTCCGCAACACAACTACATCCAATAGATAAGTTCACAATCAAATTCTATCTTCAAACGAGTGGCCAGATCACCTAAACTTATGAGGATCCCCACCCAAACGTCGACTATGTTTAGAAAAGGAAAATAGTCAAGCTTCATATATCTCTCTGCTTTCGTGCTATCAAGGACATAGGACCAACTACCCAACTTATGGGTAGTCAGCCTGCCCACAGTTACCACACCAGTTTGTATTTTTCATCTTTTTTCCCTCTTCATTGTCTGCTACCGGCTTATATGGCAGGATCTCCCAACTTATGGCGCCCAGCCTGCCATGAATATACATAATGAATAAAGTATCATTTTGTATACTTTGATTCTCTTTAGTGATGGCGGCTCATGACTTGACCACACCAACTTATGGTGTGGTCAGCTTCTGCCTAAACAATTGACGTAAGGCGTATGACCAGGCACAACAACTCATGTTGTGACTGGTCAGCCTAAACTTTCGGCATACACAAGGAACTGGACTACCTCAACTTATGAGTAACCCAGCCTTTGCCTGAACAACGACAAAAGGCATATGACCAGGCACAACAACTTATTTTGTGCCTGACCAGCCTATACAATTACATACGGTGTCAGGCGGCCACGAGCAGTGCGCCGCCTGAAATCTGCGATTTCGGGACTTAGGCTCGGGGACAAGTCCGTGTTTTGACGGTACTCTGGTATGACCAGGCAGCAAAAGTTAGGGGAACTCAGGGCACCCCTGATTTTGGGTGAACTGAACCTTTCGAGTAACCCCCAAAGATGGCGAAGTGGGTAGCCGCTCCCGGCACGTCTAGGGACCGTCATTCCCACACGTTCCGAGGCTAGACCTGGGATGACTGGCTGTGGGGAGGCATAGCGCGTGTTGACCCCGCGGCAATGCTTTTGCAGCATATGATCGAGCTGGAGTACCGCCTCAAATTTTGTCAATTTTTGGTACCTAATTTAAATATGGAAAAAAAAATTGGGAACAGTAGGAGGGAAGAGAAAAACGTAATATTCCTTAATTCCCCTATTCTTTCGCAGCATATAAATTTTTGGGAAATACCTCGTTATTTTACATTTCCGGCAATGAAATATAACAACCAGAGAAAAGGATTAAGAATGGTAAAGGAGAGAAGAAAAGAGGGAATTTCAACCATTTGATTAAACTCCCTCAGAATGCATTTTTGGAGAACCTACAGGTAATTCACTATTTCAGACAATAGAGTTAAGGAAAAGGGAGAACGATTAAAAAAGGGTGGAACAAACAGGAGCTAATGATTATTCGATGCCTGACCCGGTTTTTGCTTGGAACCCCGATTTGATCAAATTCCCTGAGCTCAAACTTTTTTTACTATCCCCTATTGATCGAAACTCTCTATGATGTGTCCCTTATTTACCTGATTGCTAGCCTTACTGAACCCGGCGGAACGGACGATGCCCGCATGGATATGGACAGCGTGGGGTCGTGTTACATTGGGTCGATGGCATGATGACAGGTTCGGTACCGGACATGTTAGAGGATCGGCTTGAGCTTGAATCGGCGTACTTCAGGTTTCGGGCACCAGGGTGATTTATTTCCAGGATCAACATCATCACAGCTATTTATTTCAGATTCAGCATCATCATGGCTATTTGTTACAGGATCGGAACCGTCATGGAGGCTTACCTTCAGGTCTGGAGCCACTATGACG
>BFEA01000148.1:394811-414271 GCA_003427395.1 Chara braunii | reverse complement strand
AGGTTGGGGTAATGGCCCCCAACGAGAGCAAAGCCATCCTCGTTAACAACGTTCTGAAAGGGAAGTCCACTTTCGCACTGTGTTTCGACGTGCCGACATGTTACTGGTCACTATTACTTGAAGACAACCCCAACAGAAGATCAGGGATTGGTCGCTGAAGGGGGACATCAACACAGATGTTTACACCGTTGGGATTTCACGATTATCATGATTCTGACATTTTCCCATGTGGTTAAGCTGGTGAAAAATTGCTGCCAACAGCATTTTGAAAGGGCAGCCTGTTTTCGCACTGTATTTCAATGAGATGACATGTTATTGGTCATCATTACTGGAAGGCATCCCCAACAGAAGATCAGGCATTGGGCACTAAAGGGGGGTATCAAGACATATGTTTACACCGTTGGGATTTCGTAGTTATCGAAATTTAGACATTTTCCCATGTGACTGAGCTGGTGAATGCTTGTTGTCATTGCGGTAATCTGATAATGGCTATGTCCACGGAGTATAGTGCCAAGAGGAAAAACGTGGCCAAGTGTGAAAGCAGCCCTAACTAATGAACCAGTCCTGAAAGGCATTACCAGCCTCGATACCTGACAAAAAAAAAAAAAAAAAAAGAATTAATCTGGGTGTTGGAGGAGAGACCCTTGGCAGTGATTTTGCTTGAGTCGCAAACTTTCATATCAGATTTTTACATTTTGTTTTCTTTGTTTTGCTTTTTCGTATTATTTAAGTGTGCAGTGGGGGAACATAAAAACCAACTTTAAGTGAGAAGTGACAGGCGATCTGAACATCACTCCCTACCGACCGTTGAGGACCTCTGAAGCGAGCACGGCGAGTGACAGGCACCGTTGCCCTTGGCTTCTGCGAGCGGTAGGTGACCCCTCCCCGAGTTTCCTCACAACGGCGTAGAACCAGGCTACCCAACTTATGGGTAGTCTAGCTTGCCAAATAACAAGTAGAACACATGCTAGCGACTGAGCAGCTCGCAACTTATGCGTTCGCCCAGCCTTCGCTACATAGTTACAACCCTTGTGTTGTTTGAATTCAATCAGCTGGTCTTAATTATCAATAAATACTTGTTAATTTATTTCGCAAAACAATGTCCTGAAAATAAACAAACAAAACAGTCAAATATCGTTTCCAGTCATACTTTCAGTCAGAAAATAGCACAAGGTTAATACAATTTAAGGTTGGGATCACACACGTAAAACGAAGGCCATACCTGAATGTTCCCTGCCTCTAAAACCCCGCCTGGGTTCCGACAGAGCTCCCGCAATCGGTGGGTGGACCTCCCACAAGGTCTTGCTGCGGCTCTACGGGTTGCAATCCCGCCTGCCGCCTTCCTCTCGTCACCAATAGATCAGACTGAGATTAAGAAGGACAGATGTAGGTAGATCAGACTCTGGAGATCCAGGAGAGGTACAACTCAACTTACAACGAGAGGGCCTTGAAATCTTGATGCGCCTCAGGGCCCCGCAATGGCAGCAAGGAACGCAATAGAACCTCTCAATCCACAGCAAAATGCAGAATGCCAGCCCCCCTGACAATCCTCCACGTCGCAGTAGCAACCCCTCTGCAGAGATTGACTCCTCCCTCCAAGTTACCGTGCTCAAAACTGCAGTTACTTAGCCCAGAAAATGCAATTTTTCGAATAGAGCACACCCCCCCGTGCTCTATTCGGCTACGGGCTGTAACAGCATGGTGCAATCGTGATGCACAGCAGCAGCAATAAGTTGTGTCAATAGTCACAGCCACTAGTCAGCAGCAGCCACAGTCTGTGCCCAGTCCGCAGTATCCGCAGCGATACACAGCACGTACAGCAGGCTGCAGGAGTCTCCCACAGTCCGTAATAACCAGCAGTAGGTACTAGCAGCAGCAGCCCCGCCGCAAAGAGGATCTGCCCAGTACCCTGCTGCAACAACCTGATAACGCCTATCAATACACAGCTTGTGGCTGTGGCTTCTCGGAGGTACTGGTATAGTTACCGTAGCAACAGCATTAGGCGGAGCGCACACCAGTCACCCACAGCAAAGGACGGTGCTTGCCTTCAACAGTGGCCCCTAAGTCTCTGTGATAACCACTGTGTGCGCAGCCTGCTCATCTCCTCAAGTCCGCAGCCATACACAGCGGGCCCCAGCAGCATTCAACAGGGCAACGGGTATTCAGCAGTCCTCAAAAGTGCAGCCACTTACGGTCTGTGTGTGCTATGGCAACCCGGTTCAGAACTTGTAACACCAGCTACCCCCCGCTTGTAGCAGCAGTAATAGTTGGTGAACAACCCGCAGTCTCTTGAAAACCCCTCCAGTTGCCTTAGTCACTCCCTTCACTCTGAGTATCCTCACTTAGGCCTATGTTGCAGCTGTACATAATGAGGAACAATGCTCAGATCTGTAGTGAAGCAATAGGGGTGGCGCTTTGCACAGTAGCGAGCCCGTCAACAGACAATCACCCTGCACAGTAATCCGCTATGGCAAGGCACAGCGGGCGGCTCGGTACAGCAGCAACTCTTCAGTCCCAGTGCAGTGGCAGCCTGATCCCGTTGTAGTGGTGGTAGCTATAACAAATGCAGCAAGACTGGTGCTTCAGCAAACGAAGCCCTGCTTGAACAGTTGTACAATGCTTATAGTCTCCTCATAACAGTGGCCACAGAGTATATTCATAGCAAAGTACGACATCAGCGGCCACCGCCCTGACGCAGCTTCAAACAGCCGGACCCAACATTCAGCAGCAGAAGCCACACAGCTAAAGTTTCGTTGTAGTACTGGCTCCTAGCACTAGCCACCGTCTGTCGCGACCTTCCTTGGCAGCATCTCTGGCACCTAGTGGTGACGTTTGGTAACAGCAACCCCAAGTTGTGGCCTGGCCTAGCAATGCTGGTACAAACTGAGTAGCTACTGCCCCTGCTTTTTATATAAGTTTCAGTCCTCACTGAGTAGTCTTCCACGGGGACATGATGCACTCAAGTGCCCGCATGCCTAAATAGTACAACGGTATCACGATAGTTTACTTGTGGAACATCAGTATTTTGCTGCAAAAAAAATAAAAATAAATAAATAAATAAATAATGGAGTAATTCGATGGCTGGCTCGGCCATGGTGGCGCAGCCCCCTCCTCTTTTACCGACCAAACCGCTGTTCAGATTCAAGTTCTGACGCGTCCATCTGACTCAGAATGCCTAAAAACCCCTATCTAGCATCTTACCTTGCTCAATTTGGTCAAAAAATGGCCGAGATCCGTCTACTTCCACCCCTACCATCACCGTTTCGTGGCATCTCCGCGCACCATTTTCCTTTCTTTTTCCCCTCCTACTAACCTCCTGCCTTCCCTGACTGCAGATTCGTGTTCGTCAGCCTTCAAAACCACAGGCTATCAACTCCCCTCATCAAGTCTCGTTAGGAAATAGCCGTGCTACGGATTCTCTTTCCGCCATACTCTCCAGCCTGACGTCACTTTTCCCTTCTTCCTCCAAATGTATCTGGCGCAGAACCGTGTCCAGGTTCATTCCGCTTTCCTTACTCAGCTGTAGCCAGGTGCTTATCTGTAGGACATGACCCCCTCCTGCTGTTTGCATGAGCTGGCTGCCCATAGCCTTGCTGAAGGTGAGCACCTCTCTCTTCCTCCCAACTCCCTTCCTCTCCGACTCCCCGCGGCCCCTTCGTTACCTTCGAATGCACCTAGCGCAGGCCTGCGTCTAGGTTCCCTCAAATTTTTCCTCCTCTCCTCGATTGCTGCCAGCACTTTTAGTTGCACAGGGCAACGCCCATCAGCTCCGCCATGTCCCTTTCCCTTGTCACTTTCACACTCCTCATGGCACACTACCCTGCGATTAGCTCCTTCAAGAGGTCGCACAACATTTGGCAATCTACCTCGTGCTACAGCGGCAACAGTGACGGGCGGTGACCCGGCTTTATACTTGTCCTTCTTACGAAGGGACCGTGTCAGCCTCTTCTGTATCGTTCCAATTTTTAACAGATGTCCCGTAGGACTATACCACAGCCTGGTGGTATCTGAATGGTCCGTGAGCGTACCTACTAAGTCGATCTGAGCATTACCGTCGGTCCACAGATCGGTCCCGACCACGTCCCATAGTGGGATAAAAAAACAACAAATAAAATGAAATCAGAAATTTAGGAAAAATAAAAAAATAAAAATAAAAATCGTGACTTAGAAAATTTTGGGAAAGAGGGCGGAGGAGGGAGGAGGACCGCCGGCACTTGGTCCTATCCCAGCGGGCCCGGTGTCGGACTCCCCTAGCAAAACTAAAAAGGATAGTCCCGCGGGACCCTCAACCCCCTAGTTCCCTTCAAACGCTCCTCCGCTACTTCACTGCTCCTCGCTGGCCTTGATCCCGAGATC
Source organism: Chara braunii (assembly GCA_003427395.1). NCBI lineage: Eukaryota > Viridiplantae > Streptophyta > Charophyceae > Charales > Characeae > Chara > Chara braunii. Next base: position 409,915 of record BFEA01000148.1, on the reverse strand, counting down.
TGCCTGGTGAAACTCCAACGCCGTAACCAATAGGGCTAAGCCCCAGCCTGATGGTAGCAGGCGCAAACTTACCTATAAACAGTATCCGCAGATTTCCTAGGCCTGCGGAGGCATGCCAAGCCCACAGCAAGGCATATCCCCCAAGCCATGGCTTTGCAGCGCCGTACAGCACCGCCTTGAGGCAGGCATTTGCGTGTCTTGCCGCACATGCCGGTCTTGCGTACCATTAACCGCAGTGTGTGGCTTTCCTGGCCCYGCYGTGGCCGGCCTTTTTACTGYCGTCCTACCGRAAGAAGCCCGGCATCCGCCCCTACCGAGACCAGTCCATATCCATTCGTCCAACCTCCGGTCCCCTGTGACACATAGTCAACTCAGTATTGTGCGACCCGCACTATGCGACCCAAAAAGAGGTCGGCTTTCAGAGGGTCAGCCAGGACTCCTTCCTGGCCGTAGTCCTTCTAGTTACACTTATGTCGGCCACGACTTTATCAGTGGTCGTGAGACTACGGCCCACACAGTCCGGTCTAAACTCCTAAGTTACCCGGTAGTCAAACAACTCGCGCCTGCCCGCAAAGTGCATGCTCACACACTCTCTAATCAAGCTATACATACGCCTGCCACTTCTGACATACAGTAGTCAATCGCGGCTAGCGACAAACCCCCCATTCTTTCATGTATCGGCTCAATCGCTTCTTCTGCGAAGTGCAAAAACACGCACATTTACCCTTGTAAGGGTAATGGTGCCGACAACGCCAACTTCACAGGTTAGTACTGGACACTTAGAGAGAGAGAGTTATTCTTCTTCCTCTTCTAAGTCCACCATCTCTTCTCACCCTCTCACCACCTGACTTCTCAGACTACGACAGAGAGAGAGAGAGTTGTGACTTGAGACTAAACGACATTGGATCCAGACTTGACATTTGGGATTCAGACATTTCGACGAGGGACTATTTGGGCCTGTGCCGAAGACTTGGTGTTGATGACATTCCCATCTTCCCCTCCTCCTCGTCTAACCCCCTCATTCTTCGTCTGTGTATGGTTGGGGCTGGCGCAGTCTTTTTGTGTGAAGCGCCAGACCCCTTTCACACCATGTAACGATGATGATGATGTATGTTCAGGGCTGCATTGCAATATTGATTGTTCGGATCATTGGTATCTAAGTCTTCCGCTACGCYATCTTGTACTTTGTATTGAGAGGTCGGTTCTTGTTCTGGTCTGCACCGTTACAGTATGCAACAGTTTGGTATCGGAGCGGACCTCTCATTCAGAGGACCCGCTCAATCAAGTAGCCATCTTGCTTGATTTATTGATCACTCATTAGTAAATCAAGTAGGACTTCATCAAATCTCTGAATCGCAACAACTATCTGAAAATTTAAAATTTCTGATATTCGCATTTCGTTTTACCTGAAAATTTCTGATATTGGTATTTCGTTTTCACGTAACAAATATCTAAAAATTTCTGATAAATTGCATTTCATTTTGTCTGAAAATTCCTGATAGTAGCATTTCGTTTCTCCGATAGTTCGCATACATAGCTGAAATTTCTGATGTTCGTATTTCGTTCTCTAGGCATATTGGGATAACGATAGAAGTGGTTATATTCTCGGAAACTGAAATTATTATTTTCTGAAAATCGAATTTTCATTCTATCTCGCAATTTTTTTTTTGAAAACCGAAATCTTATGAAGCCTACCAACATTTCGATAGGCATATTCGGAGGTTGCCATATTCTCAAAAAAAAAATTTAGTTCTTTTCTGAAAATCGCATCTCTATTCTAGCTCGCAAATTTTTTCTTCTTCAAAGATCGCAGTTTGTGAAAGCCGAAACTTGGCGAAACCTATCCTAGAGCTCGTTCATAGTACTCTTCTGACATGTCTCACTCATAACAGATCGACAGATGTAAAAAAATATAAAAATAAAAAGGAACTAGTCCTCTTTTATTTTTTTATTTTATTTTATCTGTTGATTAGGGTCGGGAGGAAAGTATTGTTGGGTTGGTTCCCTACCTGCGTTTTCCCTCCCCACCCATCCTTTGCATGCATTTCCGGGTTGGTACAGTGCCACGTCAGCAGTGCCATGTCAGCAACAGTGCCACATCAGCAATGTCACGTCAGCAGTGCCACATTAGCAACAGTGTCACGTCAGCAGTGCCACGTTAGCAACAGTCCCACGTCAACAGTGCCACGTCAGCAGTGACGTCAGCAGTGCCATGCAGCAACAGTGCCACGTCAGCAGTAACAATGCCATGTCACAGTGCCACGCCAGCAGTGCCCCGCCACCATGACGGGCACAGCTCTGGGCATGCCAGGCCAATTGGCCAACGAGTCTATTGCCGACTACAAACAGCGGTTCCAGACTCGGCTCGCATTGATTGAGGCTGAGGAACAACGTCAGCTGGCAGCCGAGGCTGCCCGCCTACAGGCTGAAGCAGCGGCAACAACTGAGAAGCAGCGGCTACAGGCCGAAGTAGACGCAGATGCCCAGACACACCGCAAGGAAGCCTAGGATCTGCTGCGGCGGCATGAAGCTGCCAGCATCGAAAGACTCAAGTTCTGGCACTTTCAACTGTCCAACGGCGACGACACGACACCGGAACAGCAGCATAAGGAGTTCCTCTCCAAACTCGTGACACGGTTGTTGTACGCTTGCAACTACCAACAGTCCGAGTTAGAGAGACAGAACCAGGAACTGCAGCAACAGTACCAGGATCTGAAGACACAACACCAGGAGTTAGCAAACCTCCGCCGGATAGTGCAGAACCACGAGGATGCTCAACAGGCATTCAATTCCCGTGTACTGGACCTGGAGCAAGACGTACCAGGACCAGATGCTGGTGAGTCCAGCAGTGCACCCTCTAACCGCCAACTGGAGCAACGCGTCGACCACGTCGTCGCAATGCTCGGCGACATCAGCACCTTCGCTGCGCCGACCACCATCAGCAATCAACTGGATACTTTGACGACCGAGGTCCAGCAACTGCAGTCGACGAACACGGATGGTAACAATCCAAAGCAATACAAGATGCCAACTTTTCAACTTGAGAAGTTCGACGACTACACGCATCAGGACTCGGTGCTCTGGTGGGAAGCTTTCACGGCGCAACTTCGGATTCTGCCTGTTGCCAAGCACGCGTACATCGGCGCCCTGTTCATGAACTCAAAGGGCGGATGCCAGATCTGGTTAACCCACCTGGCAGCCACCCACGGCGTCGACGTCGCAGATCTGAAAGACAAGATCACATGGGAAGAGTTAACACGGCTGTGAAAAAAGCGGTTCATCGTCGACGACGCACCAGCACTCGACATCAACCGTCTCTTCACCATGACTCAAGGCAACACAGCAACACGTGACTGGCTCACGGAATGGCAGAAGATCGCGGCAACGCCCGATCTTGACTTACCATTTCCGCATCTGCGCCGTGAGTTCTACAACAGGTCATGCGCTGCATTGAGCCAGGCACTTGGTGATCGCGAGCAGTATGCAACCTTCGCTGAGATCATTCACAAGGCGAGGGAGATCATCAAGACCACCAGGGCGGCTGCACACGAGAAGTCAACGTGGCAACCAACCTATGTGGAGAAAGTGAGAACTGGTTCGCGACAGCAGCAGTTCGTTGCAGTCCAATCGGACAACACTATGGAAGACCCGGCAGCCACCCAAGCGTCACGTGAGGGAGATCAGGTGGCTGCTGTGTGGAGAAGGTGAGAACTGGTCCGCGACAGCAGCAGTTCGCTGCAGTCCAATCGGACAACACTATGGAAGACCCGGCATCCACCCAAGCGTCACGTGAGGGAGATCAGGTGGCTGTTGTCCAGCCGCGAAGCAACAACAAACCCCGAGTGAACGGGAAGGCGAAACCAGCATCGCAGACCGAAAACGGATAGCCAGCACCACCATGGGTCAAGTTCAACTTGACCGAGGCTGAGTACAAGTACCGCGGCCGTTACGGCTGCTGTTACTGGTGCAACAGCACCAAGCACAAGACCTCCCTTTGCCAGGATCAGGCCAAGGAGGATGTGCGGCCTCGTCTTAACTCGGGAAACTGAGTGCCGCGGGAGGTGAGGCGACTCCACCCCCCATTCCGCCAGATTCGACCGCCTTGCTAGCGGCCTCCTACACATCTGGGAGGATGTGAATGTCGTAAGCTCTCGGTATGCTTACGAGGACTATGCTGTCCACTTGGTCCCACCACTGGACCAACCGCTCCACGTGCAACAATCTACCGCATGCACGGTTTCATCACCATCGGCAACCGATTCGGTAGCTTCGTCGCCGTCTACCGTCGGGGATTCAACGTCATGGTTAAGACTTGAAGAGCTCGACCCGTTGACATTTGCGGACTTCCAATGGATGCCCCTTCCCCGRTCCGGTCGATTGCCGAAACCGCATTGCAACGTGCTCAAGGCACAATTGCGGGATTACTTGCACACTGCAGTACCGACTCCGTTGATGGACGCCGGAGAAGAGGTTGTAGACCTTCACGCCTACATTGCGAAGATCGACCGCGAATTCAAGACGCAACGGTACGACGACATCAACGCACCATTGCTATACGTACGCATTCAGATCGGAAAGGCGACCTGCAGCGCTTTGATCGATTGCGGAGCATCTCGCAACTACATGAGTCAGGACTTCATGGTACACGTCGGCCTTGGCCCACGAGTCCGAAGGAAGTCCCAACCCACGCAAGCCACGTTGGCAGACGGTCACACGCACAAGTCAATCGACCGGTGCATTGACGACGTCCCAGTGTGCTTTGCCCCTCACGTAAGTGAGGCGGTGTCCTTTGACATTCTGAACACCAAATTCAACATGATCTTGGGCATCTCATGGTTGCGAAGCGAGGATCACCCGGTGAACTTCTACCGCCGCACCGTTCACGTTCGTGATCAGAACGGAGTACTAGTCCCATGCACGGTAGCTCCTCCTCACCCTTCAGTCAATTGTCACGTGGTATCCGCCGCAAGCATGCGAGCTTCCATCATCAGAGACGACATCGAGGAAATAGGGGTGTGTTTTTTCCACGCCCTCCCGCCCCATGACGCTTCATCGACGGACTCTTCTTCGGATCCACGCATCACCGAGCTTCTCGATGCCTACGGCGACGTGTTCGAAGGCCCGCACGGAGTCGTACCGGATCGGCCCATCCGCCACGAGATCATCCTCGAGTACGGGGTCGTACCTCCGTGCGGTTGTGTGCTTCGGGCACAACTCGACGACCTTCTGGAGAAAGGCTGGATTCGGCCTAGCTCATCGTCATACGGTGCTCTTGTTCTCTTCGTTCGGAAGAAGAACAAGGATTTGCGGTTGTGCATCGATCATCGCAAGCTCAACGCGCAGACGATCAGAAACGTCGGCCCTCTCCTACGCATCGACGACCTTCTCGAACGACTGGGCGGCGCCAAGTTCTTCTCCAAGCTCGATCTCAAGTCAGGATATCACCAACTCGAGATTCGGCAGGAGGACCGCTACAAGACCGCGTTTTAAGACGCGATATGGGCATTTCGAATGGCTGGTTATGCCATTTGGCGTTACGAATGCCCCGGCCACTTTCCAAGCGGCTATGACAACGGAGTTCCGACACATGCTGGATCGATACGTACTTATCTACCTCGACGACATCCTGGTGTATAGCCGGAGTTTGGAGGAGCATGTGGAACACCTGCGCACTGTTTTGAAGCGACTACGACAAGCCAAGTACAAAGTCAACCGCGACAAGTGCGAATTCGCGCGGCAGGAGTTGTGGAGTACTTGGGACATTATGTGACGCCGCAAGGCATCCGTCCGCTTGCGGACAAGATCGAGGCCCTACGAGTATGGCCCGAGCCCACCAACACCACGGACGTTCGTTCATTCATGGGATTGGCGGGCTACTATCAGCGATTCATCACCGGATACTCGAAGATTGCTGCACCTATGACGAGATTACAATCGCCAAAGGTGCCATTCGTATTCGATGACGACGCACGCCGGTCATTCCAAGCACTTGAGACGTCTATGCTCATGGCACCCGTCCTTAGCATCTATGACCCCACCCTGCCTACGACAATGATGACTGACGCTTTCGGCTATGGCATTGGGGCAGTCTTGGAGCAACACGACGGCGACGACTGGCACCCTGTGGAGTATTTCAGCTACAAAGTGCCTCCCATCAACTCGCTTGATGATGCAAGGAAGAAGGAGTTGCTCGCATTCGTCATGGCTCTCAAGCGATGGCGAAACTTCCTCCTTGGGCGTCGTAGGTTCACATGGGTTAGACAACAATCCATTGACCTACTACAAGACGCAGGATACGATGAGCAGCACGATCGGTCGATGGATGTACTTAATCGACCAATTTGACTTCACATACCAAACATCTTCCCGGCCTTGCCAATCACGCAGCAGATGCACTCTCGCGAAGACCTGATCTTTGCGCTATGACACATTATGCCTTCGCATTTGACGAGGAGCTTCAGCGACACTTTATCCGGGGATATGAGTCTGATCCGGACTTCGCCACGTTATATGCACAGCTATCTTCGGATCACCCGCCGACCAACCACTATCGCATCGCCGATGGGTACTTGCTCCTGCACTTGCGGGGTAAGGACTTACTATGTGTCCCACGCGACCGCTGTCTTCGGACTCACCTCCTCGGCGAGTATCATGATTCGCGACTCGCCGACCATTTCGGAGTCAACCGCACTATTGCACGGCTTCGACAGCGATTCCGATGGCCCGACCTCATCACCGATGTTACGAGGTATTGCGACTCTTGCGAAGTTTGCCGACGAAGCAAACCCCGCAACCACAACCCCTACGGCGAGTTGCGCCCGATGCCGATCCCGCAGGAACCCGGTCTCTCCATTGCCATGGACGTCACCGGACCATTCCCCCGCGACCGACTCGAACACGACGGCATCCTCACGGTCGTGGACCGATTGAGTAAGTACGTGCGTTTCCTCCCTTGCAAGTACTACTCTACGGCTCCCGAGTTGGCACGCCTCCTGCACACCGGCTGGATTTGCGACCATTGTGTACCGGAAGACATAGTCAGCGACCGCAATACTCGGTTCATGTCGGCATTTTGGACTGCACTCATGCAGGAGTCCGGCACGAAGATGAAGCCAAGTTCGGCTCGGCATCCACAGACAGACGGGCAGACGGACCGGGCACATCAAACCGCTCAAATGATGCTTCGTACGCTCATCCGTCCGGACCAAAAAGATTGGGTTGACCGCCTCCCCAACATCGAGTTCGCCTACAACACTTCGATGCACCCGACGATCGGCGTGACTCCATTCGAGTTGCACCACGGTGGACGAAAAGGCCGTATCTTCGCCGACCTTCTCCTCCCACGACCAGCCGACATCGATGCCGCTTGCTCACCCGCTTCCGTCCGGAAGTACAGGGAATTGCTGGCTCAAGCCCGCGTGAATATGCAAAAGGCTCAAGTCCGCATGCAGCAACAAGCCAACAGGCATCGCGTGCCATGTCCCATCCGCGTCGGCGACCTGGTTTGGGTTTCCGCGGAAGAGTGTGCACTGGAACAGGATGTCTCACGCAAACTGCTTCCCAAATGGTTTGGACTATGGCCCGTAACATCAGCCGCGGGCGATGAGCCCGATAGCCTTTCATTTGTGATCAACATCCCCCCACATTTGATGGTCCATCCAGTCTTTCACGCCTCAAAGCTGGCAACATACACGCCAGCTAAGAGCGACGACTTTCCGGGCCGACGATCGCAGGACCCTCCTTCTATGGATGGTCATCAGGAAGTTGACCACGTCATCACCGATCGCAAGTACGGCAGCAAGCCGCGACAATACAAAGTTACATTCAAAGCCTGCAATCGCGACGACACTCGATAGATTTCAGGAGCAGATTTGAAAGCATCCGCACCGCTGATCTACGCGCATTACGAGAAGCAAAGGTTAGCTCAGGAAGCTTCACGACCGGCCCCTCCCACCCGGACTGTGGTCCCTCCCTCAGACAAACAGCTTCGCCCTCGAAGGTAAGCTCGGTCTTTCAAGGAGGGGGGGGGGTGGCATACTGCGTAGCCACACGGGCCCTGCAGGGCCCGTCCCGCACTTTCAGCCTAAAAGCCTAGAAAATAGGGCTTACAGGCCCCGGTCGTTTCATCCTGAAACTGAAAAACGAGGGCCTGCAGGCCCTATTCCGTTTTCAACCTATTTCTGGGCCTTTTCAGGCCCAGAGGCTTTTCAACCTGAAACGGAGGGCCATTCTCAGGCCCTTAAGATCGACCTACCCTAAACCTCAGGCACAAAACCAGGGTTTTCGGAACAGGCTATCTTTAGCCTGTTCCCACGACTGTCTTGAGCAGGAGCTGCAGCGGCAGCCCCTGACTGCCTTTGGCATTGGCAAGAGCAGCCTCCTGGACTGCTGCCTCGCCTGCAGCCAGTCCAGGCCGAGTAGTACATAGGGGTTYCCCATGCACTTCCCAGGTAGGTAGTTGGACAGTAGGCACGAGTAGTCTTCAAGATTCGGCCACAGCACTCAGGAGGAGCGCTGCAGTAGTCTTCAGCGCTAGCAGTAGCCTTCAGCGCTGGGCGCCCATAGCTGTAGGTGTAGTCTTCAGCGCTGGGCGCTAGTAGGTGGTAGTAGTAGCGTTGGAGGGAGATGGCTGGCGGAGGCCAGCGGTACTTACCTGCATCAAGGCGCCAACTTCACAGGTTAGTACTGGACACTGAGAGAGAGAGAGTTCTTCCTCTTCCTCTTCTAAGTCCACCATCTCTTCTCACCCTCTCACCACCTGACTTCTCAGACTACGACAGAGAGAGAGAGAGAGTTGTGACTTGAGACTTTACGACATTGGATCCAGACTTGACATTTGGGATTCAGACATTTCGACGAGGGACTATTTGGGCCTGTGCCGAAGACTTGGTGTTGACGACATTCCCATCTTCCCCTCCTCTTCGTCTAACCCCCTTCTTCTTCGTCTGTGTATGGTTGGGGCTGGCGCAGTCTTCCTGTGTGAAGCGCCAGACCCCTTTCACACCACGTAACGATGATGATGATGTATGTTCAGGGCTGCATTGCAATATTGATTGTTCGGATCATTGGTATCTAAGTCTTCCCCAACGCCATCTTGTACTTCGTATTGAGAGGTCGGTTCTTGTTCTGGTCTGCACCATTACAGTATGCAACAGTGGTGCTCCCTAGAAGAGCCCGACAGTGAATAAAACAGGGTTGGAGGGTCATAGAGGGTTTTGTTTGGGTTCCCTGGGGGCTTTGAGTATTTTGAAGACGTCTGTGGTGCTCCGTCTGTGGCTATCAGGATTCTTTATGACTGTGAAGGTTTTTAGTGCTCCAAAGCTATACTGATGCTCTTAGTCTCATATTCTCAGCTATTCTTAGCCGAAGCCGGGTAATGGGCCCGGTATCTCAATTGCCTTGCATACGTTTCCCAATATGTTTTCTGATGGGACGCTGGGCCCGGTTCCCAGCACGTGCTGCTCCCCGCGAATAGATTGGAGCATTGTCCTTGCCAAAAAAAAAAAAAAGAAAAAAAAAAAAGGTTTCTTTTAATACCCCCCCGTCCACCCCTTGGTCCCCTCACCACCCCATTCCCCCATACTTCTTCAATTCCTTTTACTACCCTCTCCCCCTAGCCCCGTAGTCCCCCCTACACCTTCCCCTGCCTCCCTCTCCCTCCTAATGTCGCCCTATCCGCTATAGTAATTCTGGTGTCAACCGGGTTTCGTCGCTCCTCCTAGTCATCTAGCTGCTATACAGATCTGTTACTGCCTTTCCTATCCTTCTCCAGGCTCATCCTCCTCCTTGAACCGGGGTACATGCCGCAACAGGGCAGGGCCGAACTGCATACGGCCTGTACATGGATCGGCCTGTACATGGATCTCTAACAATCAGTTGCGGATATGGGCCTCATCTCGCCCAGAAGACTTCCACCTTCTGCAATCCTTAAAAAGGTCAGTTTTTTTTGTTTTTTTTTTGGAACAATGCTCCAAATTTCTCCAATCTATTCGTGGGGAGCAACACGTGTTGGGAACCGGGCCCAGCGTCCATTTGAAGCCATATTTGAGAGCATGTACAGAAGAAAATGAGATACTATTATACTAACCTATTCAACAAAGGGCCTCATGAAGTAGGCTACAGTTTAGAAGAAAACTGAGAAGTCCGAGACAAACTGAGATAAACATAAAGGGCCTAATGAATAGAACCACAAAGCCGATGAACAACTCAAGTCACACAGGAGCCTGTACACCACCTAACTCGGATACAACTCAGTGGCCCAAATCCTCAGCCTCCCTGACATCCTGCCTCGTTGCCAAGCCTTAACCAGGCCTCACGCCCCCATCTGCCAGGTTACGAGGCAGCGCGACCTGCCTCAGAACACTTCCCCATCTGCTAGGTCACAGGGCAGAGCGACCCGCCCCGGCTCCGACCAGCGTTGTCTTGGTAAGAGCCCACGAACAGCCACTGAAACGCCTTCTGCCCTTGACAGTTCCCCAGATCTCTCTACCAGGCCTCATGCCCCCACCTTGCTCAGGTTACAGGGCAGCACGACCCAATCCCAGCACCGGCCAGCGTCGTTCTGGCATTGGTCAAACGCAGGCCACTGAGGATGACGAGATCAGCAAAACCATCGGATGGACCACCAAGCACCACCTCCGCCCTGATTCCGGCTTACCTATGCTGACTCAACTCAACACACCCGACCCCCCTTCAACCTCCTTACCTTACTCGGCGAGACTTATTACAGTAGAGCCACCATCTCTACCGCGGCTACGCCCTAGCTCAATCCTGCCGACTAGCCCCTTCGTCAGCAGAACGCGTTATATCCCACCATCTCCGTATCCCTCTCAACCACTTGGCGTTCACCCCCGTCTGTGCGACCCCTACACAACAGGGTAAGCTCGAGTAACGCCCCCACAAATCACTCCGAATGTGTCCTCGCCCAACCAGCATAGCTCCAATTTCTGGGAGATGCACACTCCGAACTGGCAGTTCTGATACATTCCAAAGCCCTTTCCTTATATGCCTGCAGAGGGGGAGCTGTTCCCTGTCGACATCTCTCGTTCCGCAGGGTCCATAATGCCCACAGCGCAGCCGCACGCAGAGTCTCTGCATCCATCATAGTTTCCGGGTTTGCCCCTGTCCACTTTTATGAGCGTCCCTAAGCGAATCGCTGCATCGTCAGCTTCCGTGACCTCTAGCAGGGATTTATCAGCGAACTCCTGTGCCCACCATTCCCAAAAGGCCCAGACAGTTGGGCATCGCACAAACAGGTGGGGCATAATTTCCGTTTGTCCACACCCTGCGGCGCAACTCTGGTCCTTTATATCTACTTTTGGTTGCTATCCATTGCGGGCATTGCCAAGGGATAAATTTGCCACAGCAACCCCGCCTGCCTCTGGTCCGGGAATGCGACTAGGGGGGGATAGCCTCCCCGAGTCTCATTGCCAAGGGATAAATTTGCCACAGCAACCCCGCCTGCTTCACCCGGGCCCATTGTCCCGGGGAGATTTCATCCTTTCTCAATATTTTGATCCAATGGGGGGGGGATAGCCTCCCCGAGTTCCTTCAACCTTTGCTGACGCTTCATCCGGCCCTGCAGGAATTCCAGCAACTCTTCATCCCTCCGCCAGTCCCTGCAGGCTTTGTCCCATAAATGTCCCACTTTATAGATCCCTTGCAGAACCCATTTCCACTCCTAGGCCCCTCCCGGGCTCTGCCATGGCAAAGGATCCCCAGCAGCATCACATATAAACCTGTTTCCGAACAACAGCTACTTGTATACCGAATCCACGGTTTCTGGCATCTGACATTGCATCTGCACCTTTCTCCACAGAGCCAGTTTTGTTGACCATACAGTGCCCTTTCGAATGTGCACCATTGCCTTGTCACTCAGCAGGCACAGGTCCGCCAGCTCCCGCGGGATCTGGAGTGCGTAGGCCGAATGAGACCAGGTGACCTCTTGCCACACCTCCCSCAGCGTTCCTAGCAGATGCCACAATAGTTGTCGCAGCTGAAGCGCAATGGCCTTGTCACCCAGCAGGCATAGGTCCACCAGCTCCCGCGGGATCTGGAGCGCGTAGTAGGCCGAATGAGACCAGGTGACCTCTTGCCACACCTCCCCCTGCGTTCCTAGCCGATGCCACAATAGTTGTCGCAGCTGAAGCGCAATGACCTGACGATGCGGGTCCAGGAGGCCCAACCCCCCAAATCGGCTTGGCTGAACGAGCTTGTTCCAGGCCACTCTGCATATAGAGTCTTTTGCTTTAGCGTTGTTCGACCACAGGTGCGCATGAATCGACTTCCTGATATAGAGGAAGGTGCGTTTTCCCGGCATATGCACTGCCCCTGCATACCAGAGGGTGGCGAGCACAGAGTTGTTGATGACAATGGCTTTACCAAGAAAGCCCATGCTCCCCCTTGCACTCCATACTTCGAGACGAGCCTCCGCCCCCGTGGCTCTCATTGCCATCTGGTCCACACCCCCATATGACGGCGTCAGGTTCACCCCAAGGAAGGTCATCCTCTCTTCGTCAGTCATTGTTGGAATGTCCCAGTCCCCTGGCAGACTGAAGTTCAGCGGAAGAATGGCCTTCGACTTAGCCCAGTTGACCCGTGCTCCGGAGTATTTGCCGAAGATCTGCAGGTCCTCCTTTACAGTGGCCGGTTAGTGGTCCGTCGGGGCTATCACTGCACCTGAGTCGTATGCAAATACCGTTGACCGCAATTCCAGAATCGGTCCAACTTTCAAGCCGCATAAGTGATCGTCTGCCCTTAATATGTCATGCATTGATTCTATGTATACGACATATAGGGCGGGGGAAAGAGGGCATCCTTGCCTCACTGATCTGGTGACGCCGATCGTGTCCGATCTCACTCCATTGACTTGCATCACTGTCGTGGCTCCTGTCAGTAGCATTCTTACCCAACTACGAAAGATAGTTCCTATCCTTCTTTGCGCGGTCCCTTGCATGAGGAACTCCCACCGAACTCGATCATAAGCTTTTTCTAGATCAATCGGCGCAAAGGCCTTTGCTCGACCCGTGCATTGGTCTTCCTCTAGGATCTGCTGTGCCAGCAGAACGTTGGATAGGATCTAGCAGAATACGACGAACCCTGTCTGTGTGCAATCTATAAGCTGTGGTACCACCTCCTTCAGGCGGGTCGCTAGCACCTTGGCCAAGATCTTGTATGACGCATTCAAAATGGAGATCGGTCGCGAGTTTCGCCCGCCCGCCTTTGCTCCTTTCTTGTACAAAATGATGACGGATGCATCTGCAAAGCCTTCTGGAAAAAGGTCAGTCCTTGGCGCTTCGTTGAATGCCTCAGTCAGCAGTTTCACAAAGAAATTGCGGTAGTCTTTGTACATTTCCACTGGAATACCGTCCAGTCCTGGTGCCTTGAGCCAGGGGAGTTCCACTATTGCTCTCTCCACCTCCTCCGGACTAATGTCTTTTCCCAAGTTACACGTGCTCTCCAAGTCCAGTCATTTCCAACTCTGGTTTCCCGGCCATAGCAGCCAACGACGGCCCGGCGTCCATTCTTCTTCTTCCGCTAACAGCTGTCTATAGAAGTCTGTCACGCACTTCAAGATTCCGCATGTCGTGCATTGTTCTCCCAGGCGTGCGTCAAAGGGACGATTCATCGTTGTCATCAGCGGCACCAACTTCCTCGTACACATTGAAGCGAAGAACTTTCGTAACATTCGCTCGCCTATAGCAATCCATGATTTCTTTGTTCGCCTCCCCCATTCGATCGGTTCATCCCTCAGGCAGTTTTCCCAAACTCAGACCCAGCCCCAGTTTAAGCACCGGCGTTCCGAATTGACAAGTGGTACCTGGATCAGTTCAGTGGAGCCAAGGCATTGAGCTTGCAGGCAGGCACCACTTCACACATCTAAACCAAGTAACTTGTTTTCAATGGAGGTGCTCTTACCACCCTCTCTCTCTCTCTCTCTCTCTCTCTCTCTCTCTCTCTCTCTCTCTCTCTCTCTCTCTCTCTCTCTCTCTCGTGCGCGTGCGCTCGCTCGCTCATTTTGCAGAAAGTGCTTGCTCCCTTTCCCCCCTTTGGAGGTGTTATCCACACAATTGTGGAGCAGCCATCAGGCTTCATGCATCGCAGGCGACAATCATCTCACATCTTGTGCGCATTATTTCAGCGCCATGCCTTTCTGTAATGAAACCATGAGTCTGCCGGCTAACCGAATGCACGAACGGGCCACGACAGACGTGCTGAAATCGCAAGGTGGGTCACAACCTCATCTAGGAAAAAACTTGCAAATGCAGAGTTGAGCAACTGGACATTGGAGAAATGTGAAAATATATGATGAGACATTTTTAGAGCACTGTCGGAGTGAGGATTGGCAATCTACGTCTTCACTGTTATGCAATCTTGCACAGTAGGAATCCGGACCTTTGTGCTGATCTAAAGGCCTCCTATACTGACTTGTTTTACAGTCAGCAGGAGGAGGAGGAGGAGGAGGAGGAGGAAGAAGAGGATAAGGACGAGAAGGACAAACAAAAGGAGGATGAGAGGAGGAAGACGTGTTGGAGGGAGGATAAGGAGAGGAGGACGAGGAGTGGCGGCAAGAGGAAAAGGAAGACAAGGAAGAGAACGAGGAGGCAGAGAAAACTTGACGGCGACGAAGAGTCGAGGAAGAGGAGAAAACATTGATGACGACGAAGAACCGAGGAGGAGGAGGAGGAGGAGGAGAAGGAGGAGGTTGTTGAGTGGGAGGCGGTGTTGGAGGAGGGGGGAAAGGGCAGTGCAACAACCGCGCACAGTGGGAGAGCCAGGGAAGAGAACTGCAATCAACAACCTGTGAGTTGGGATACAGCAACCACAAGGTCCACACACATATATGTGCTCATCAAGCAGAACAGAGAGAGGTCACAATTGACAAATATCTGTAGTACTCTGAATCTCTTCTTTCTGGAAATTTTTCAAAAAAGCAATACAATGTGCCAATGGCAAGATAAGAAACTCGCAAGAGAAAAACTAAACGAGAAGAACCTCAGGGTTCTCTCCTCTCTCCGGTAAATGGACAGACATATAGCCCTCTCTCTCTCTCTCTCTCTCTCTCTCTCTCTCTCTCTCTCTCTCTCTCTCTCTCTCTCTCTCTC
>BFEA01000148.1:368639-383556 GCA_003427395.1 Chara braunii | reverse complement strand
AGAGAGAGAGAGAGAGAGAGAGAGAGAGAGAGAGGGAGGGAGGGAGGAGGGAGGAAGGGAGAGATGGAGAGAGGGTGCTCTTCCCCACACCGTGCCGACTCACCTACTTCCTTTTCGGGATGGGTGTGCGTGGAACTCTCTCTCCACATCTTCAGGCACAACGCCGCAGGACACAGAGGGGGGCTGGGAGGGAAGGAGGGGAAGGCGACAAAGAGAGAGAGTGAGAGAGAGAGAGAGAGGCTGCACTTCCGCACGCCCGTCTGCACGCAGCTCGACTCTGCTCCGCTTGCCTATGCCTTTCCCGGCAGCGCCGACCAGCACAGCAATCCAGACGGCGCTACCCCAAGAAAAGAAATGCGCGTCTGAAAAGCCAATGTGCTCAGTTGGCATACCCATGAATCGTCGAAATGAAGGCCTGACTCAGGGCATTATCATCGGACTAACCAGCCCGGGTAAACTCAATCGTGTGTCTAGTCTGGCACCGGGTGGCCTTTTCAGCCCTGGGTGGCCTTATTGCCATCAGGGAACCCCCAGTGGGCTACACCGGCCAGGGGACAGCCGGTAGCAGTGGGACCGAGCATCATCTGAGTGGCCGGTCGCTGTGCCTCCCCGATTACCCCTACCCCTATGAACATCAGCAGAGACTGCTACCCGTTGGGGGGACCAACGGGAGGCTATCTCCAGGTGGCAGGCGCTGAGCATACCCAGGAAGGTACATGAGGCTAGTGGGGATTGAACCCATGACCTCCTGAATGCCACTTGCATGCCTTACCCACTGATGTACTGTCTTCCCCCGAAAGTAAGGCATATGCCTTGTAAACGATACAACTCATAGGGTGCGTTGTATTAGCTTACAAGACATATGCGTTATGTTTGAGTGAACAAGACCAACTTTGCTTGCACAAGGGGTCGGGTCCAGGCTGAGTAGGCTCAGTTCTGGACCACAGATGGGGGCCTCAGAGCCTCGGCAAAAAGGTAAGAGTAAAGTAGCAATGTACCTTTCCATGTTATGGGTTGAGTTTCATTCCTTTCCCCTACTTGGGCCCTTGCTCCAATCCTCAGCAAATGTGCAAAATGCTAATGAATCTTCCACTAGACCGTGGACAAATACAACCCTTTTTTTTCTGTCTCGGTGACCACGGTAGTGCAGCGAGACCTTGGTGAGTGGCTTTCTTATTTTTCCACTTTCTTGGCCGCGCCATTTTCTTGGCTGTCAGAAACGCCATATTCTTGGTTGTCAGAAGCGCCATTTTCTTGGTTGTCAGAAGCGCCTTCGCGCATGGAGAGAGAAAGAACCCTGCAGCGTGTGTCAGTGACCTGGAGGGCAGTTTCTTGCCTGAAGAAGAGCATAGGGGCCACAGAGAGAGAGAGAGAGAGAGAGAGAGAGAGAGAGAGAGAGAAAGCACTGATCTATGATTACGGGCCTGCACGAGCCTATCCCATTCACCAGGATAAGAACGGAGCAAGCGTTGACCTTCGGGGGGGAAAAAAAGGTTGTATTCGAATACAACAATTTTTTTTGGTGAAATTCAAATATACGCATATACGTATTATTCGAATAGAACACATATGTGTTATGTTCGGGGGAAGACGGTGGGCTGCTGGATATCTAATCTCCTTAGGCCATATTCACACAGAAACCTATATTCCCAAACTTCCCCCAAAAATGGCAAATGGCAGGTCACACAGATTTGCCAGATCCACAAATGTATTATTGGTATACCCATTTGTCAGCGGTCTGGGAAGCTGTGGGGCAAGGGAGTTGGCACTCGACTCTGAAGGTGACTGTAAATGCTCTATTTATTTTTTTGAATTTTCTTAAACCACCAGTACTTTCTAAAGTCGTGCCAATTAACAAGCCATGATTTTAGGAAATACATGGGCCACCACAGGAGCGCCCAAATTCATCCGACTATAAATGTTACTACTGTATTTTTTCTCACGGCCAATAGCTGGGCCAAATACTGGTGGTTTAAAAAAATGGTCAAAATTTGTTCATAAAAGTTGAGCCATAAAGATGTGCATAACACAAAAAAACAAATAATGGAAAAAAAAAGAAGCTTTTGATATTCCCCTGAAAATTTGATTTATTTGCCTTGTGCCCTCTGATAGCCAACATAGTCTGTCGTGCCCCTAAGGCCTCTGAACTTTCCTGTGGGTTGCTCTCAATGAGGGGCACAACTTTCTAGCATGCCCTTGTGGCCATTGGTTGCACTCGTGGTTGTTCCCCTGGTCATGGGAGGGGAGCGATTGAGACATACTGAAAATTTGGAACCGGTACTGATAGTGGCATATTTAACATATTTCAGACTCAAAAAACAACAGGGCTTTTTATAAACTTCAACTGTTGTCGAAGGAGCACCACGGAGTAAGTCGGTCGTATCAGGGGCACACCACAAATAAATCGGACTATCAGGGGCATATAAAAAATAAAAAATAAAAAATAAAAAATTTGCATAATTTACGATTGAGTATGTGTAACGAACGGAGTGCCAAATCCTCATTTATCCAAAAGATCGCGACCTTGTCCTATTAGTAATTGTAAAGTAGTGTGACTACTAGCTTCCCAAAACCACAAATCGGACTTTCTCAAATTCACATACTGTGGTTTTAGAGTAGCAGTGTGGTTGTGTCACGACACTAATGAAATGAATATATACATATACATATATATATATATATATATATATATATATATATATATATATATATATATATGTTGGGCTTTGCAGCACCACTCACAAAATGTGAAAGAGATACGTACGTTACGGTTGTTTCATCACCAAACGACCGCCAAAGAAAGGGAAATAAAACGCCCCCCAGAGAAGGATCGGAGGTGACCTTCACCTATCAGGCCTCGCTCGCCCTACTTGTTTTGTTTTCACATTTGGTGAGTAGCGGGGCAAGGTTTGTCATCATAGCACATGTTAGTGTTTTTTTTTTTTTTTTTTTTTTTTTTTAAGCGATTAGAATCATCTCGTGACACTTCTCTATTCTTTTTTTTTTAGATACCGTGGATAAACGTCAAAAAACTCGTTGCTTATCCAACAACCTATTGTAAAGATGAGGAGAATCTGATAACGTTACACCCGATCGAAAAAATTTAATGGATCCGAGTCGTAGTAGATTAAAAAATACAAATAAAACAAAAATGATAATGGTAAGGTGTACACTGACGAAGAGGAGACCAGCATCTTGGGGATAGTGAGTGATGTGACTAACCATTGCCTAACTAACTAGCTCATCACCATTGCCCAACTATTGCTGACTGGTCATCGATGCCCAACTATTGCTGACCAACTATTGTTCAGTTGTTGTTGACTTAGTGTTGCTCACCTGCTGCTGACTCAATATTGTCCATCTGTTGTTGACTTAGCATTGCCCAACTTTTGTTGACTCAGCATTGTCGTGCTTCTCCTGACTCGGCAATACCGAACTTTTGTTGACTCAGCATCATCCAGTTAGAGGCACCATCTGTTGCCCAGCTGTTGCTAACTCAACATTGTCAAGCTAAAGGCATCATTCATTTCCTAACTGATGTTGACTTATAATTATCCAACTACAGGCACCATTCGTTATCGAGTTGCTGCTAACTCGACATTGCCCAACTATTGAATTATCGTGAGGGCACGGGTGCGCAACCCGTAGTTTGTATATGCTTGATTGATAAACACACACATACACACACACACACACACACACACACACACACACACACACACACACACACACATACACACACTGCGCAGACAACGAGCAAAATAGACACATGTGACTCACTCAATCGGACGCTGAATGTGTGGTGCGTTGAACACGTCCACATTCAAATACATCTGTTTGCACTTGAAAATGCAATGCAGGTGTATCGTTTCAACCTGCGGCCAAGGTCGCGCCCTTTCCGATTCATATTTCCACCCTACCGATGCTTTGCCACTGTTTCAACCGAAACCCAGCGCGCGGTCCCATGGGCAGCTACCGGTCCCACATTTTTCAAAAAAACTGCCACCACCGCCTAAAGTTTTACTCTGCCGCTACTTTGCCACCGTTTGAACCAAAACCCAGCGTGCGGTCCCACGAGCAGCTACCGGTCCTGCATTTTTCAAAGAAATTGCCACCACCCCCCGAAGTGTTGTGCTTGCACCTGTCTGCATTTTTCGAACCTTCCAACAACCAAACGAGCCCGAATCCACGACCGGTATAACGAAGGACAACGAAAATGTCTCAGGGGGGGGAATGTCTCAGGGGCAGCATTGTCCAACTACAAACACCATTTGTTACCTAGTTGCGGCTAACTCGGCACTGCCCAACTACTACTGATTCAACAGTGCCTAGTTGCTGTCGACTCATAATTGCCTCGTTGTTATTGACTCAGCATTGCCCAAAAAGAGGCACCATTCATTGCTCAATTGCTTCAGACTCGGCGTTCCAAGCTTGCAGTGTCATTCATTGTCAAACCGCAGTTGACTTAACATTGTCCAATCGTTGTTGCTCATCGTTGCACAACTCTTGGTTAATCACTATTGCCCAGGTGCCACTCACTCAACATTGCTCAGTTTCTGCTGCAACCAACTCATAATTGTCCAATTGCAACCAACTCACTGTTGCACAGTTGTTGCTGACTCATGATTGTTCAATTGTTAACCGACCCGGCATTTCCCAATTGCTTCGGCCCCAACATTGCCCAACTGCCGCTGACTCAATACCATTCATGACCCAACTATTGTTGACTCAACATTACTCGGCTGTCATCGACTCACCATTCACTGACTGTTGACTCATCATCATTTTTAAGTTGCTGCTCACTCAACATTCGAAACTGCTTCTTACTCATCATTGTTCATCTGTTGCTGAATCGACATAGTCATCAGATGATGACTCAGCATTGCCCAATTGCTGCTCACTCAACATTTCCAGCTAGAGGTATCATTCATTGCCTATATGCTACTAACTCAGTATTGCCCAACCACCACCGAGTCACTACCTCAGTTTCATACGTATTCATCGACAACTTTTTTTTATTCCTTTTTTGTTTTTTTTTTGTGTAGCAAAAATAACTTCCTCGTATGAGGACCTGCCTTTTATGCTTCTACTTGACAACGAAAATCTTGCAATATGAATTATAAATATGACGGTATCTAATATAAAACAAAATTGAAAGATAATGAAATAAAAATAACAAAGAAAAATTTTAAATTTGGTTAAGGAAAAAAACAAGAACGAGGAATAAAAACAATATTGTTTTTATAAATTAAAAGTGAATTTAAGGCAAGGCTTGTGATTGGAGATGTAGATGTAATGAAACTAACTTAGGAATTAAGACAATAATTCAAAAACTTAGTGGCAAATATTTAAAAAAAAAATGCATTACTTATAAATTTTTCTTATAAGAGTACTACCCCATACTAAACTCAAGTTTGTTATTATGTCATGCAGATAGATTACCACATATATTAATCATGGGAGGGATAAAGTTTAGTGGATTCAGGACCAGAGATTGTAGTTACATTTAAAATAATGATGAATACACGTGCCCCAAACATTGATAGGAGCGCAAATCATACTAAAAAAAATAAAGCAAGCGTCCTTTGTCCGAAAGGTTTGTTTCAGTAGGGACCATCAAGATTAGCCTTGTGGGCTTTGTAGTCTCTAACCGGGATCATGACTGTATTATAGGAACTCTCCATATGCACAGGATAAAAACTCACACGATAGTGCGGTTTTGTTATCACTTGAAGATCCTAACTGAAAGGCTCACAATTATTTATGGTATGCATTAGAGATCAAATTGATAAAAAACAATCAAGGATGGCAGAATCTAAGAAACTCATGAAAGAACCATAACATAAACGTCGGTATATTTGAGGGGGGGAAAAAAAACGCCGATAGACAATGAAAAAAATTGTAAGAAGTTGAAATTGTGAGAAAAAGTCAAGAAATATTATGATAAAAATGAAATTCAAGAATTCAAAAGGATAATGAGGTTGCTTATATATCAGAGCATGAAATTATCATAATAAATACATTTTATAAGAATAAAACCCACGCTGGGGTGGGAGAAATGAAAGAGAACGAGGATAAGAGAGGGAAGGACGCAAGAAGAGATATTATATATATATATATATATATATATATATATATATATATATATTTTCCCTGGGACTAAAATGAGTATTTTCCACAAGTGGAAGATGACTTTTGTATATTGATTGAGAGCAACATCTGCAGGAAACTGATTCCAGAGTCCCTTATGGCATGAATAGCATAAATCAAACATTATAGTGATATAGAAGTGTTGACAATTAAGAAATAAGCAAGAACAGTGAGGGGTGATGTCCACGAAAAGATTGGCATCTAACAAAATGTCCTTCGTTGATGAATGTGTGCAAGCCGCGTTTGTTAACACGTGGAGAAAAATATCAAAGGCGAAGGTAATAACAAACAACAAACATTGAAGTCAAGTTACTCTTGGAGCAGTTAAAACTATAAATCATCTCGGGGCGCCGAAGCCGATCTTGCATGTGACATCAATGAACTTCACTCATTGTTATTGGCAATGTCATATGTGGTGATGCATATCGATTTATACATGCAGGTAGGTTACAAAACGATGAAAAATATCAGGTGTTGTTCTATATTTCGGTGAAAGACACGAATGAGGTAATTCCCATGTATGTGGAGGATGTTAAATATGTAGATCAAGAGTTTGTCATAAGAGCTTAAGATGACATGAATAAGCACAGTGATATGAATAGACTCTCAAGGTTTAAGTGAATGCCATGATGAGTGTGCAGACACAAACGAGGTTATTGTGCTTAATGAGAAACCATTTTAAAATAGTAGCTTTGGTGAGCGACTATGATTCACATGCATGCGTACTAGAGTCATGCATGGTTAGAGGAAACTATGTGACTATAGTTGTCATGAACAAGTTAGGACATGAAGGTCTTGATTGTATGAATCTGGTCGTGGTTTGGGGAGATGGAGGCAGATGGTAAAAAGTACATGTGCGATTGTCTTTCTAAGTCGAGAATAAAGTGTATATACGCACAAAAAACCGACGTGATTAGAGATTAATAAATCCCTCCATAAAGTTTGATCAATAATGTGTCCAATGTTTAAAAGATTGATAACTGCGTGCCAACCATTCCATCTCTCAAAATCTTTAAGCCTATTTGGTTATATGTATATTTGGTAAGGGATGGGTGAAAATGGTGGTCTCATATGTTGTTTATGGTGAGTGGATAACAATAGTGGTGGTTGTTACGAGTTGCACAAAAGGGCGTTCGATTTGAGTCGGAATGTTATTGTCCAAAATGAATTTGTCGAAGTTAGCTGTGTTTTGAAGCAGACTTCGTGAGAGAGAGACAACGATTGTTATTGTCACGATCTTTGTAGTAATTGTCGTTGTGAGGGAGGTCATCGTCGAAGCGAGCGTTGTGGTGGACATGTTAAGAGTAGTTGATAAGGAAACTTACGCAAACCGAACAAAATGCGTTCTTGATGATTCTGGTAATGATGGTTTTTTTTTTTTTTTTTATTGACCCGTTTTTTGAAGGATCTGAAAAAAAAAAAAATGCATAATTATGTTTTATGTCTTTTTTTTGTAAACAATGTACTTGGTTGTGGACGATCGCTTCACGAAGCGTGCACGTTTTGTCTCGTGCCACTATCGCATTAGCGCTTATGAGGTAATTGACATCGTCTTCGACCGAGTCGTGAGAGATCACGGCTTACCTCAGAGCATCATCTCCGACCGTGACCCGCGCTTTACCATCACATTCTAGCGACGCCTACACGAGGTGTACGGATCCCAACTCTACTTCTCATCGTCTTACCACCCTCAGACGGATGGTCAGACTAAAGTTTATTGGGGATGACCACCAGTAGGACTTACACTTAGCCCACACGGAGATTGCATACAACCACGCCATTTCGCTAGCCACGGGGATGTCGTCATTCTATTGCGACCTCTGCTACCACCCTCGCGTACCCGCTTATTTCCTACGACCATCGTGGTTGGGCCCAGACACTCGTTGTCCTGCATTTGACGACTCGATCGCCAACATGGCGACAGTCATGAAGGGCGCATACGAGAGTCTAGCTGACTCCTAGACTCGCATGGTCGCACGAGCGAACCGATCACAAATGAATCATTCATTCAAAGTCGGTGATGATGTGCTCGTCGACGCACGCGAGTTGCAGCTCGAAGTGGATACGCTTCGCAAGTTCAGGTGTCGCTTCCTTGGTCCGTGCCTCATCCTTTAGGCCGTCAATTCTGATATTGCCGCTAGTTCGGTCAACTTCCGTGTGAAGCTACTTGATTACCTTTGACAGACTCATGTACACGATGTTTACCACGTCTCCTTGATGCATCCTTATTGCAAACCGTCCGTGCATTTTGTCGGACGCCCTTATGAGCGCCCTCCACCTATCATGGTAGACAGTCACGAGGAGTTTATCGTTTCCGACATCGTATCTCGCTGAGTTACCGACGATACCCCTCCACGCATCGAGTACCTTGTGCGTTGGAAGGGCTATCCTGATGAGGAGGTTACTTGGGAGCCCCTCGAGCACTTGGAGCACGTCCGTATGTTGGTGTATGCATTTGACCGTGCTCGTCGTGCTGAGACATCTGCTCATATTCAGTCGACTGACCCTTTCGGTCCTTCTACGACTGAGAAGAGGATATGCATAAATAAACTAATTTCGATTGAATAACACAAATATGGCGAAGTGACAATAATCCAGTTTTTTTTTTTTTTTTTTAATTCAGTAAATGGAGACTCCCTATGAGGCCTTTTTTTAGCACCAGACGGACGCCTCTGCACGTCCACAACGCATTCGTCGATGCCCTCGGCGTCTCGACAATTGACACTTTGATCACCTACTATCTCCCTAGTGACTCACACCATCAGGTACTCCATCATTAGCTTATTCAGGATGTCAACCTTTTGCGGCTCTGCTTCGACATCGACTAGACTCCTACTTCCTCGACCACTTTGATGACTTCAGCCACCTTCTCGACTTCAACCATTTTATCGGCTTCAACTACTTTGGACGTTACTACTTCACACCACCACCACACCCTGTACATTCCTTTGCATCTGTCTTATGATGATTCTCACTTAGATGAGTCTCTTTAAGTTGGACTCTCCCTTGGTATCGCATAGGCATTGAGACTGTAGCGTTATCTTGGCTTCCCTGCTCCCCGATCTTAGCTCCCTCCCCTGTGTGCATGTTTCTCTCGCCCACCGCTCTTATCACTGTAGTGTCGGCTTTTGCATGCCTTCAGTTAGGTATATCTTCACCCCATTCCAGACTCCCTTTTTCATAGTCAATTCTGCATGGTGCCATCCTTTTGTCGAGCATTACTTGCCTTTATGGTCTATCTATTAGGGTCACTGGTTTTGTTTCGCTACCACTCTCTCACCTTGAGTCTGGTGACTTATCCTACCTTCGTGTGTGACTGCCCTTAGGAGTTTCGATTCTTAGGCTGCATTCACCCCCTCTAAGACCATCCYACTCTTAGTGGTTTTGTGACATCACATTATCTTGTGACATATTGGTCTATCTATTAGGGTCACTGGTTTTGTTTCGCTACAACTCTCTCACCTTGAGTCTGATGACTTATCGTACCTTCGTGTGTGACTGCCCTTAGGAGTTTCGATTCTTAGGCTGCATTCACCCCCTCTAAGACCATCCCACTCTTAGTGGTTCTGTGACATCACATTATCTTGTGACATATTGCTATTTTTTCTTTTAGCATTGAGGTCATTGCCTCTAGACTTTAGGATTGTATCATGCTACATTTCATTTTTTTTTGTTAATTAGATGTGTATACAGACAATTGTTTTTCATTTGACATTATGTAACTAAGGCTACATCGCATGGACTCCGCATGGAGCTTGCTCCGCATCCTAGATTTCTCATCTTTCTTTATTGCATAGTTCCGCTGCTTTTGCGGATAGCATGTTTATGGCTCTTGTGATCCATTACAGGTCCGAGGATCGTGCGACGGGCCTCTATCCGCCTCGGCCTACAACCACAGGCCGTGTACTGTTTTCGGTCAAGTCTAGTCTTGCCCGGTACCACTATCGGTATCAGGTCAGTCCAGTCCAGTTCAGTCAGTCCGCTGGGGGTAAACCCCAACTGCAGTTTGTATTTCATCATTCTTCAATTTTGCATATCTTGGAGTATGTGCGTGTTGAGTTTGCGTCGGAGTTGTGCTGAGCTCCATCTCTACCTCCTCCTTCGCCAACCCTCCTCCATCCTGACGGACCGCCATCCCAATGGGTCCGACACACGTGTCCTTTGTCAGTATAGGTATAATATATCAAATATCTTCTGCAATAACAATTATTTATCACCAAAAGGTTGATTACATGAACAAATATCTTGCGACGTTCTATCTAGCGTTTCGATATGAAATTTGTATATCATTGGAGCCTCGTCCTAGAGGATAACCATAGGGATGCGAATCAGTTGAGCGAGTGCAGATTGTTTTGAAATATCGAGTGTTAAGGTGACAATGGGTGTAAGCAAGACTTTGAATTATGAGCAGAAGGTTAATTCGTCATTCAATAACACGGATTCGATGTTGCTATAAGAAAAAGTCACATTTTTTTGTATGATAATACATGCAAGAATAGGGTTAAAAGTTAAAAAAAAAAATGTTTCGCCAATTTTTACAGAAGCATAAAAATTACAAAGTGGCCTCGGCCATCCGTAACATTTATAATTTGTTGGAATATTGTACATTGGGAGATGCGCAACAGCGAAAGGTTTGTGTTAAACGTATGTTGTACTTGTTTTTGAATATACAAAATTTAATCATCTACTAGACTAACGGCCGAGTAACCCGGGTCACCTTGTTTGCCCGAGCATGCCGGTCGTGCAAAAATCAGGTAAGGTCCCAACACAAAAAAACATTCATAAAAAAAATTTAAAAAAAAAACGAGGTTGTGTAAAATAATAAAATAAATAACTTTTTCCTCAGGGTCGCATCAATTTTTTTTATCGATTTCAAAATAAAAAGTGAAGTTTTTCCTACGTTACCATATGTCCGATCGGAGACGTTTCTCGGAGAAGTCTCTGTTGGACGTTCGGCGAGGGAGTCGTCAATCCTAGACAACTCATTTTTTTCCAAAATAAAAGCGAAAAAACAATAGGGAGGGGTTGCGCTACATGAGGTAATCCCATTAAAAAAAAAAATCAGCTCGTTTTGAGCAAAAAAAAAAAAAAAAGCAAAACGTAAGGAAAGGGGTTCTTGGGAGGGTGGGGTGGGGTGCGTGATTGTGACCCCAAGAAAATGGACTCGTTTGGTTGAAATTGATACAAACACCGACGACTTTTTTTTTTTAATGAGTTCAAATGACAAAAAGAAATTGTGGCATATACCTCATGTGAGGGAGAACCCACAGAAAAAAAAATCATTTTTTGTTTTTGTTTTTAAGAGCGTCGGACATACTATCTCAAGAGGACGTCTCCCAGTTGTCCGACTGGACAAGTCGGACATCTAGACGGGTCTCGGACGTCTGCCCTGGTAAGCTAGAGTTTTTCCTTATTTTGTTTATTTGTTTTGGCCCGACCATGTAAGCGGTCCCAGATCACTCTGGTAGCCTAGATCATCTCTGATTGCAATAATTCTTTGTTGTCAATTTTTTTTTGCTAACCCTCTTGCGTTATTTTTTTTGGCCAAAAAGGGTGATATAATCCTAACATCTTTCAATTATGTGCTTTATTTTTGTAAACGGACTTCAATATCGAGGAGGAGTTGCGTTTTCGTCATAGGAAATGGTATATTTGCTCAAACCATATCTTTGTGAAAATCTTCTGCTGTTTGTTGCTATCATGTTTGAAAAAACTAAGTGGGATCAACGGGATCACAATGTAAAATAATACGAATGAACAGGTCGCGTACCATGGTTGAGGATAATGTTAAAAGGTTGAGTGTTTTAGATAAAGATTAATATGTAGTGAGCATATGGTTGTCTATAATGCAGAGATTTGTAAGTATTGTTGTTCCGTGAGATTGTGGTAATAAGAGCAACTCTCAAAAGTATAATGTATTGTATGCATTATAATACATATATCGTGTATATTTAGGAAAAGCATATTTACGGCATATTAACGAAAAACAAGCGATTCCTTTTTCATTTTTTCAAAGCAACATCGACGAACCACGTCATTGTACAAAGGTTTTGTATTATTTTCGTCGTAAAGGTGCACAATATTCCATTCAACCATGTTGTGAGTCTAGTTCCTGGTGTCGGACCTCATACGATTCGTTCTATGTGTCGTTGTCGAAAGTAAAGTTGTTGGTAATCTTCGGGGTGGACAGACAAGGATGAAATAAAAGAGTATCGTTCTAACAAGGGGAATTCGATAACTCACCAACAAGACCTTGCGACTCTGGTCGTTCTCATGTCTTAATGTGTTTGAATCTCATCCTCTGTATTCGTTGCTTCACCAACCGGTACTATGCATGAATCTTTTATAATATACTCAAACATATATCAAAGAGTGACAATTAACATACAGATTTAACTACTGAAGCGAATACAATAACAAAGGAAGAGATAGGGGTTGTGCGGTACAACCCATGAATTGCCAATTGTATTTCTGCCACATATTTCAGTCATTCCACCATCATCATGTGCACGCTGACGATACATGGGATATTCAGTTTCTTCGTCTAACAGTGTTATAAAATTTTGAAGACGGACTATGTACGTCGTCTTTCGTGCTTAAAAAAAACACATATGTTGTGTATTATTCATATGCTACATATTTCGCATGTGTTACAGATCATGTGAGTAGGCACAAAGTCTGTCAATTTTTCTTTTTTTTTTGCACAGACAATCGAATCAATTTGTTTAGAGGGTGACAATTTTGAAATCTTCTTTTAAAGTGACTATTAGACGAGTGTATTGTAAGCCTCACTCTTAAAATTAAATTACAAAGGTAATTGTAGCAGTCGGACCAAATACATGAGTTGAGTGGATATCATAAATCAATTGTCATAAATAACCTTTGAAGACACACGCAATAAAATATAGTTTGTCCGTCAGTTGTTGACCGGGAAGACTAGCAATTTTGATTTTCGACTGATATGGATCATATATGAATGTCAAAAAAATACAAAAAGTCTTAAATATTTAGACAACCTCCATCCGGTTTTGGTAACGTCGTTATATTGCATTACGGGATCATGAAGATTGTCACGTTCAATATTAATTTATAGCCGGTGCAGTCGGTTGTATAAGAGTCGACCATTCTCAAATTTGCAAAAGGTTATGCACTCATTTTATTGGAAAAGACGGTATGCACAAATATGGTGGTTCTTTCAATATCATACGTATCAAAGTGGAATGACATATAATGCACATATTGGGATGTTTTCTCAGTAGTAAGTCGTTGAATGAATTACTCGCTTTGGCATAGTCAAGTGGGATGTTGTAGATATCTATGGTAGAGAAGCAAGCAAAAGGGGAAGATACTACATTAAGTGAGATGTTGCAGTTATCTGCAATACAACAGCAACCAGAAAGGAAAGAAAATACACTAACCTATAACTCTTGCCACCGAGGATGCGGCGAGATCTTAAGGATCAACCAAAGCACCATAGTTACTTTGTAGAGAAAAACAACAAACAAACAGTGGGATTAAATGAGATAGGATAATAAAAGTTACAGTAGGGAAAAGAAAAGGTGAAAGTAAGAGGTGCGATACTGCTTTATACTAACTCATTTAAGACTTAGTGAGATCACTAGCTATAACTGAGGAAGTTCCTTATTCAGGATTCAATTGTGATCCTAACACAAGCAAGACAAAGAAGGTCAAGGAGCAGAAGTGACCTATGGGGTCACTTAAGTTTTGCTACACATTCCTACGTAACCTTTTATTCATGAACAATTACTAAAATTATGAAAATTTTGGAGCAATTTAGAAATTTTACCAAACCATCACAGACTCCCACCATGGCAAGAGGGAAAGGGAGAGGAAACCAACCTCTTCAACCATTGAAGTCAACTAACCACTTGCCAGCATCTCCCTCCACCAAGGGTCAATACGTTCCGTCAACCCCGACCTTAAAATACCGCAACCCTCATTTACTGCCCTTGCCTCTTTACAAGCAGTTATGTTCGCAGGATAGGACTCCCTTCCATGCCGACAACTAACGAACAACCATAGGACGAAAAAACTTCATCGCTTAACCCTAACGTAACCTAGCAGTATCAATTTAACGAAGTCAAGTTCAACATATTTCAATTTCAACTAGTGCAATTCAAGAAATTTCAAAACGAAGTTCAACATGCTTCAACTTAACAACTCAAGTTTAACAGTCTCAATTCTGAACAACCCTCGGTTTGAGCACATACTGTACTAACAAAATTTATTCGACCTCTTTTCAACTTCGACATTCACATGATAATGTATTAGGACTCAATATTTCCTTACCAGTTGTTGCTCAATATAGGAGGTCACATGCGAGCTACTTATGTAAGCTAAGCTCAAAATCTTATAGTGGTGGCATACATGAGGTAACAGACCAGTATGGCAAGACATGTTCCCCAGCAGGGAGCGATGCCCAAATGTGAGAGTAGCGGGAGAAGGGAATCACCATTCTCAAGTGTAGAACGAATTTAAGTCATGTACTCTCTCTAATTTTAATGAAGCCATTTCTCAAATTATGCAAGTGAAATTTCTGTCTTGGTTCTCTATTTTGTAAAGTCAAAATGGTGGGGCTTATCGCACTGGGAGTGACTGTGATTCTAGCTTGTGGGACCTGCCTGCATTGCGAACTATTTATTATAGGCCCATGATAAGTCTAGCATAGTAAGCAAAAGCTTCACCAATGAAAAATAATTACATGGTAAATCAACAATGTGACGATGCATGCGTGTGTGTGTAAGAG
>BFEA01000148.1:357486-368424 GCA_003427395.1 Chara braunii | reverse complement strand
GAGAGAGAGAGAGAGAGAGAGAGAGAGAGAGAGAGAGAGAGAGAGAGAGAGAGAGAGAGAAAGAGAAAGAGGTTATATGCTTGATCGACATGAAATTCAAAATGTCATCCACACGTTTCCATACTCGTGCAGAATGACAAGTGGATTTGGAGAGAGCAATCCATACCAAACCAAATGGGGGAAATACACAACGGAAATACACAAATACCCAATAATTGAATTACTGCCTCTCCCCAATTCCATTAGCAACACAAATTTTCCCAAGAATCGCAACCCGTGATCAACACCCACATACCAATTATTTACAAAGTTTCATCAAAGTACCTGGGAGTCTTCTTCTTCCTCCTACTATCCCCAAGCTTGAGCTTTGGCTCCACTTCCACTTCCAGCACCCAACCAAACAAGCCTGCAAACACCACACACCTTCCTGAATCTAACACGTAAATTTGCACCACTCACAAAGCTCAGTTGTAAATGATGTGTCCACTCATCAGCAGAGTGCAACTCACAGGATGAAGAAGAAAAACACCAACTCGATGAACATGAAGGTCTGCCACATCGAATAAGATTTCAAGGAGCTGCTTCGTGGCAACTGATATAACCCCAACAACACATAAATAGAAGGAGGCGCTCTGTAGTACGTGGGCGCCTAGCCGAATGCTGCCATCAACAAAGTTGCTCGACCCGAACTATGGCTGCCAGCAAAATGTGAAGATGATGATGCCGCGCTCCAGCTTCAATTCGACGTCACACCCAACTCGTGAAAATAAGAATGAGCAAAAGGAACCCTCAGTACCTCGCCAACCTCCTATGTCTAGACACGATCTGTATTTAGACCTAAGACAAACATAATACTAAGACCTATGAACCTACACAAAAGCAGCAGAAAACGACGAAAGGAAATGACCTAATAGGTTAAGGCTTCCCAAAAGAGAGACCCCAACAGGTAACAATTACAGGGTACCGAATTAAACTACTTAGAAAGAAATCCTAGTAACGTTTTAGACAGGGAATCAAGCATAATAGCACCTAAAATATTAAAAAACTAATCTACGTAGTTATACAGTCTGCGGGGAATTTGCGGTTTATTGCATTCTTACCCTCTTGGGGATTGAGGATCTACGAGGTACGTAACCAACCATATTAGCAGAGAGGTATCAACTACATGATCGCTAAACTTCCATAGTGGTGAAGAATGCGATGACCTCGAAATCTCATAGGGTTAATAATTATATTATCAGATTTGATTGATTAGTTAAATATGAGGTAATCAGCTAATATGCAACCTGTCCTCTTCTGAAAATCTGCAGGTTGTAGCTCATATTATTACTGAGTGTTGGCTAGCTGAATGCAAGGGTATTAACTTAGTAATAAACTTATAGAAAACTAACAACATATTGAAAATGAGATGATCGATATTAGATTAATATCATGGGGTAGGTAGTTGAATGTATGGGTGATAGTCTAGTAATCAACTTTGTTGTAACTCATTGGTTCAAAAAATTTGATTATCTTTTGTTTGGACTAAATGTCAGTTAAACTTTAACCGGTGAATTGTATGTCTGCATGCGCGATACACAAAATTTCCCCTGCATTGGGTAGGGTCTGACTAGATCTGTATATAAAGCTAGGCCTTATTTAGGGACCAAACCACCATATCCATTATTAACGCTCTGCACCATATCCATTATTAACGCTCTGGACGACAAAGTCAAGCTTAAAGTAGGTCAATATGAGTAACGGGTTGAGTCACAAACAGACTTGTACTATGGTCAATCATTTTAAAGCAATAAGGAGACAAAACCTAATAGATAAAAAAGTTTGCAGTTCTACATGTAAAGTTCATAATAATGTTCATATCCGTGTGTATCCACAAAGAAGTACAAAAAATGTTAATTTTACAGGATAGACCACTACTAAGGACTACGTATGAGAGTTTGAGGTAAGATTTGTACTAGTTATACTCTCTCTCAAACACAAGTCATACATCCAACGAATGCAGTTCGGTGTGAGAACACAAACTTCATCAGACGGTAAAAGCGACTCAAAGGACATACATGAGGGGAGGTAGTCAGACCAGGATTCAATGCAATGTACAGTGAAATTTTGGTTATACTGCAAGCAATCTTAGGGTCGATTCATCTTCAAGAGTAGATGAATTCAATCCGATCAACAACCTGCCTATCAACAGTGTTCGAGAAACCTGCATAAGTCAGGAACTTAGCGTACTCACTATCGAGCACAGGTGATGCGCAAACGCACGAGTGAGGTCAGTGAAGGAATCAAGCTCAATGCAGTTATACAAGGAGTAGGTTTCCCCCAATTGAACACATATAGACAAGTTAAAAACAACCAAACTGATACAGAATGACACTTAGTTCAATAGGGTCCACTGCTGACTGGGTTAGGTTACAGAGTAGAGTTGCCCCAAGAAGGGCAGTTCTTGACAAAGTGATTCCCTACACATATGAGGCAGACACCATCCTTTATGTTTTGCCATTAGCCCATATGGGATGCGCAAATCCCTCCAGAGGAGGGAGGAAGGATTCATGGGGTTAGCTGTACATTCGGAAAACCTTAGGAAGTTTTTGCTTATGAGATGCACTAAGGCTTTTGCCAGACCCCATAGGAAAGAGGAACCTTTATCTCTGGATATAACTTGCTCCTTTATGACACTCACCACTTCCTGAGCCGAAGTCATAAAAGTTTGATCTGGGAAGCCTCATGCATGTTGACCATCTGAGGAGGTTAATCCGTCCTGTCAAAGCTTGCAGAGTCTTCCTTAGAATTCATCGCACGCTACATCCCTTTACTCTTCTTCTTATCCCGAGGATCGCAGGTGCTTCCCTTTCAAGAAGTGGAATGTATTTGGATTTTAGCCTTTAGATCCAAAGTTGCTCTGCCAAAGGCTCTCCAAACCTTGTGACGTGCAGTATATCGGGTTTGTACACAAATTGTCAGGGTAGTCTTGATAAACAACTGCAATTAGTCCTGGTCTGACATCAATAACCCAAGGGTAGAGATTAGTCTTTCCCAAACTGCGTAAAGTTTGGAGAGGGATCCTTTCCATTGTGACTTGCCTATCCTCACAAGCTCTACAACAACTTTCTTGACTCTCCCTCGATCGACGAACCTCTCCTCCAGACCTTTAAATATGTGGTACAATCCTACTATAACAACCCAGTCGACTAGCTGGGTTTTGGGACCTTATTGGCCTCAGACGTAACACATTGAAGTGCAGACTTTCCCAATTGAGTCACAATGGACTGCACCTTGGTAACCCCCTAGGCAAGTGAGTTCCTTGAGGTACCATCTTATCGAGGCAGTCCAATCGGCTACATCCATTTTAGGTTATTCCCCAGTGAATATGTTAGGTTCGACTGCCTTGGGGTGCCTTGATTTTTGTTAGCCTCAGCCTTCAATCACTTTAGCCTCACAAGTTACAGGGTGACCGACCACAAGCTGCAAAGACTGCACCTTTGGAGGTGTGATCGGTCATCTCTTGGGGCTATTGGCTCGGGATGTTGCAGCAACAGAGGACCTTGCATGGGAATGGGTTGTAGTACTGCGGAGTACGAGTACGTGCAAGTGTGGAAATAGGAGGGGGAGGAAAACATAAACTGATGTCTGCAAAAAATCTGGTAAAGGAAGCAGCGAGGAAGGGCGGTGTCGCTTTGATGGTGGACAATCTGCCCTCCTTAGTCTCATGTCGTCCTAAGAGTTATGCCCGTTTTTTACATCCCTCCTGTTGTTTTCTTGCATCTTTCTGGATTATTATGCCGCCTTTATTTTCAATCTCTCCGCCTCTTAGTTGGCTGCCTCTACAGCCTTCCCCACCCCTTCGACTTGCTGTTCAATCAGACTTTTGGGTTTTTTCCCCTGGTCGAAGTATCCCCCATCCAATAAGGTCCTTTCTGATCAAATCAAATACACGAAATCTCAGTTCTGAAGAATGTCTCTAAATGATCGTGAATGTGATCTGTGATACAATGTTTGGTAACCAATTGACGAAGAGAGGAGAGGGGGAATAGACAGATTAGAGAGTGAAAGAGATCCATCAATGACCACAGAGATAGCAACCCAACATTTCCCTCTCCATCTACGCGCTTCCCCCTCACCTCCACGTCAACCAACAGTGTCTAATAATAGTCTGACAGGGTCTGATCACATCAAGAGTGCCGCGTAGCACAGATTTCTTGTGAAGATGTTCAGTAACGCACAATATCGACATCAATAGCAGGTAAGTATCTCGTTCTCTCTCAATCATCCACAAATCTTGATCTCCCTCTTTGTCGCGTCCAACTCAGCAATGCAGACAGTGTGGCAAATGCCCCATCAGAAATGAAGACCGAGTGGCATGCGCCACATCAGAAATGTCGAGGAAAGAGTGTTTTTGCGCCACGTCGGCAGAGGTTGCCGCCAAGAGAGAAGGGCGCCAACAAGCAGGGAGCAGTCTCGCGTCGCCGTCCACAGTGTCAGCGAGCAGCCAACGACTAACCAACGTCAAACCAATGTCCAGCCAACGTCCAACCAACGTCAAGTCAGCATAGCAAAACTGAATGTTGACTCTCCGAAGGCTGGGTCTTATGTAGCATTTGGCCGGGTAAACCTGCCTTAGGTCTCCGACCCACGGTGGCTCAGATTGACTCACGGCTGACGACCTGGATCCCATACAGTTGCAAACTTCCACTTGGCTTGAATGTGCATACAAACAATTACAAGTGTCTAACCGGCGGCCTGACTAGGTCCACAGTGACTTCGATTGAGGGTCGTGCACAATTGACTTTCAGTCAACTGTCTTGTGCAGGGGCCTTGAATCCAAACAATTGGGGTCCCGCCTAAACGTGTTGCGACCTAGGTCATTGTCGGTCGGGGTCCTTTAACAACTTATAATGATAACAAACGGGTTATTGCAGAACTAAGCCATCTAGCTTCAAATGGGGGTTAAGACTTTAACTTAACCTTGTACTGCTTCTACGATCGTCCTCTGCCACTTGTAGATAAGTAGCCATGTTCCAAAAAAATTTCAACTTCATAGCCTTCATTCATGGAGAGTGAGAACATGAATGGTCTGTTAGGAAACTCATATCCCTCTACATATGGCAAAAGTTTAGATGCGTGAAAGACAATATAAGTCTTAAGGTGTGGGGTTACATCAATTCCATACGAAGTTTCATCTGCATCCCCAATCTCTTTGAAAACTTCTCAGAGTTCATAATAGACAAACAATAATTTTTTAGACACATTCTCCTCCAAGGAAAACTCTTTAGACTTCACTCGTACAATATCACCTTCTTGAAACTGCGATGGTTGACAATGCTTGTTGGCCTGCTCAATCATCTACAACTCAACTTTCTGTATATTTTTCTTGACTTTTATGATGTTTTCTTTATATAAAACTACAAATTCACGAGTTCCTGGGGATGATCTTTGAATCTGGTAATGAGTTAAAGCATCAATGAGACTTTTAGGTTTCCATCCTTTGTTTAGTGCATTTGGCGTCCTCCCTGTAACAGTATGTATACTCTTATTTATGCACTAACAATCTTAGGTAAGTTTTTATCACTATCTATCTGATCGGGTCGTACATACATGTGCAAAAGTTCCTGACACATACGATTCATCTGTTCAATTTGACCATTCGTTTCACGGTATCTTCCTGACGACATGGTCAACCTAGTGTCATACACTTCCATCAACTTTAGTCACTGTAGACTGGTGAACCGAACATTCCTATCAAAGACGATGGTTTTCAGAAATCCATAATTGGAAACTCATCACATTTGAAACTTTTGGATTACCAGTTTTGTTATAGCTTCGGCAGGCAAGGGGATGAACATTGCATGCTTTGAGAATTTATGGACAATTACCATTACCTTACTATTATCATTTCGATTTTTTGCGAGCCTCATAAAGTGAACTGAGTTTGCCAGAGAGTCTAGGTTGGGTTTTAATCCACTTTAGGGTAGATTGATATAAAAAAACAGTGAATTGTCTCCCTAGCAAGTAGTGTTTTCATGTGTTCAGTGCAACAACCAAGACATACAATTCCCTTTTGTAAGTGGAGCTGACCAGTTTTTCAGACGGAAGCCTTCTGGACATAAACTCAATAGGTTTATATCGCTTACTATCGTCTTGCTGTAGCACAACCACAATTTCACAGTGACTTGCATCCGTTGTGACAATGAAACAAAGAGAAGTATTAACAATCTTTGAGACAGGGTAGTGAGTCAATACATTTTTTAGCGTCTTGAACGAAGACTCACAATCTTTGTCCCACAACCGAGTTTTTCCTTCTTAGGAAGTCTTCTTATAGACACAACTATCAATGAAAAGTTCATTTCTATAATAACTAGCAAGTCCTGTAAAAAATTTGAGTTCAATAATAGTCTTGGGTTATGGTCAATCACGAATTGTTGTTATCGTTTCCTCTTCGGGCCTTAGTCCCTCTTCATTTACTCTATGCCCTAAGTATAACACTTTAGGCTTAACAAACTCAGACTTTTTAAGATTCAGTTTAAAGTTGCCTTCGCTCAACTTATGAAGAACCAGTCGTAGGTGTTTCTCGTGATCCTCCACTGTTTTACTATATACTGGATCTCATCAAGATAGACAACTACGAACTGATCCAGGGATTGAGGAAACAGTTCATACATAGACCTCTGGAAAGTAGCAGGAGCATTAGTCAAT
This sequence comes from Chara braunii, assembly GCA_003427395.1. Classification (NCBI taxonomy): domain Eukaryota; kingdom Viridiplantae; phylum Streptophyta; class Charophyceae; order Charales; family Characeae; genus Chara; species Chara braunii. The sequence goes on along the minus strand of BFEA01000148.1, from coordinate 361,734 downwards.
CCGAAATGCATAACCACGAACTCGTCGTGATCATACCTGGTTCAAAAGGTTGTCTTGTGTTGATCCTCAGGAGCCACCTCATCTGGTGGTACCCTAATTTGAGATCAATCATACTAAAGTTCCTGCATCCCTGCAATTGGTCCAACAAGTCGGCAATGCGTGAAAGTGGTTCCGCATTCTTGACGGTGACGACATTCAACCCACGATAATTAATACATAGTCTAAGTTCACTTTCCTTTCTGGGCACGGATAAGACACGAACACCATAAGGACAAGAGATGAAGCGAATTCATTTTTTTTCAGTTAGTTCTCATAGTTGTCTCTTGAGTTTCCTCAAGTTTTCTAGGAAACATACGATAGATGAGACCCTTGAAAATCTTACTACCGGGAATAATCTTAATTATGTGCTTAATATCACGCTCCATGATTCCCGTTGGCTCAGTCTGCAAGTCCTTATATTCGTGAAGTGGTTTTTCACTAGGAGTGTAGGATGAGTATTCATATACTCGTTTGACGAGCACCACAATCACATTTTGATCCAACTTCTTTTTCAAGACCATCGATCTAAAAGTTGGGTAACTCGTATAACAGAAAAACAATGACGAGTCAAATTCAAACTTGTGATACAATTTAATTGCTTTAAATTCAAATTTTTCGTCCTTGAGTTTGACAATCTTCTCTTTAAATTTGACTTATGGCTCGGCTTTTTTGTGTCAGTCCATGCTCAAAATCATATAAAAGGGTAAGTTTTCCTTAATTAGGAAATATATTTTATGCAAGATCTTATTTTCTTCCTTTGTTCGAAAATAACACTTCATATGATCGACATACTAAAAGACAGTGACCGTGCTCTTGTCAGCCAACATAGACGTGATAGATTTTGACAAATCCCTTATCTTTATATGCAACTTATAAATTGTCTTCTCTGAGATGTAGGACCTCGTCGATCCTAAGTCTAACAAGACACCTACTCGTGTACGTATAATTTCGATATGTACAATCATCAACTCACCGTTAGACTTCACTTTCTTAGCCCACAAACTTCTTAAAGCTATGATTTCATTTCTAACTTCGTTAAGGAAATCCTCTAGCAAGGCAGAACATAAAACAGTGTCAGGATGTTCTGGACGACGGACCGAAGAAGAGTCATCCTTTGCCATATGAGTTGAGGGGTTGAAAGGGGTGATCGACGCCTTACCTTCAATTGAACCCCTCAACTCATCAGGAACAAATGCTACTCCTAGCGACTGCTCCCTTTTGAGTTTCAAATGAGGGGGCACCATGCTATGATGTGTCCTGCAGTGCCACATTTAAGGCACTGCATGTTATCCATTCGCTGTTGTCACTCTTCCCGTGATACACCCATCGTTTCCCAAGGTTTCCCGACCACAATGTCGAGGTGCTTAGGAAAGGAGAGTCGTCCCACAATGTCGGGGTGCTTAGGAAAGGAGAGTTGTTCCACAATGTCGGGGTGCTTAGGAAAGAAGAGTTGCCTCCTCTTCCTACTACACAAACTGGTACCTCCCTTGTTGGTCACCGAAGCAGTGACGTCACCATTTCCTTACTCACACCTCTTCCTCTCTCGGCCTCATAACGCGATAACTTTTTTACTGTGCCGTCGTCAAAGACAACGACCATGTGGTCCTAACGGCAAGACGCGCTTACGGTAATCGCCAACCAGACCATTCCTTACTATTGACGCGTTAAGTTCCTTTTACTTGCGCCGTCATTTGCTCCATTTGGAGTGTCAAATTGCAGAATTGCCTATAGTTGTACTTACCTGACTTTGCATCAGAAAAGAAGTCTTGCCTCCTCTTCCTACTCCACGAGCTGGTACCTCCCTTGTTGGTCACCGAAGCAGTGACGTCACCCTTTCGTGATTCACACCTCCTCCTCATTCGGCCTCATAACGCGGTAACTTTTTTACAACGAGCATGTGGTCCTAGCGGCAAGACGCGCTTACGGTACCCGCCAACCAGACCATTCCTTACTATTGACGCGTTAAGTTCCTTTTACATGTGCCGTCATTTTCTCCATTTGGAGTGCGAGATTGCAGAATTGCCAATAGTTGTACTTACATGACTTTGCATCAGCTACGAGTTGTCCACATATTGGCTCGGGCAATGCACGTGAGTAGATGTACAAGATCTGGTTGTCCTGCAAATTAAACCACCAATACCTCGCCCAGCTAAAAAAACCCGACGCGGCCGTTAACGCGCCTCGACTTTCGGGGTTCGGCATAGGCTGGGTACTGGGTTGGCAGAGGGAGTGGGTGGGCCCAACGAAAATGAAGAGGACGCAAGGATGCAATCTGCACGGGTTCATCACGTGTGTTTCCACATGCGCGGGTGCAATGAAGGAAGAAAAAGAAAACAGCAAAGAATAGCGACTTCTGGTCTCCACACACTTTCTGAATGTATGTTCCCGCACTTGTGGCCTGCAGCGTTTTCCTGCATTTGTTTTTTTGTCTCGCAAAAAAAAAAAAAAAAGGAACAATCCTCGCTGTATCTTCGCCACTCCGCGTTAGAAACGGGATCGTTGGAGTGTCTGCCACAAAAGTAACGTCTGGGGCACTCCACTATTACAACTTTTAGAATGTATCTACCTGCATCTGTGGCCCGCTACACATGAATCTGGGGCAATCACGTAGTGCACTTGTTTTCTCCTTTTTGTTTTCTTACAACTAAAAAAAAGACCAAAGATCTTGGCTGTATATGCGCTGACTCCCCGTTTTTCACGGGGAGCATTCAACTGTCTGCCCCAAACTGACGGATGTGGCAGGGCACGAGAAGCACAGTCCAGAGTGTATCTTCCCTGCAATTGTGACCTTCTACATGTGAATCTGAAGGCAATCACGGTTTCCATCTTTTTTTTTTTTTTTTCATCGAAAAAAAAAAAGGAAGAGGATTGGGGCAGCTGGGGAATAAAGGCAGATGCACTCTCGGGCTTGCACTTTCCAACATGTATCGGACTCCACTATCACCCGCTACACCTGAATGTAGGGCAATAACGTAGTGCACCTGTTTTCTCCTTCTTTTTCCCTTGCAACTAAAAAAAAGACCAAAGATCTTGGCTGTATCTGAGCTGACTCCCCGTTTCTCACGGGGAGCATTCAACTGCCTGCCCAAAACTGAATGCATATGGCAGAGCACGGGAAGCACAGTCGAGAGTGTATCTTCCCTGCAATTGCGGCCTTCTACATGTGAATTCCAGGTAATCATATCATATAGTCGTTTTTTCGTTTCTGTTTTTTTTTTTAAATGGCTGCTCTCTCCAGAATGTATCTGACTGCACTTGTGGCCACGGCCGCCACGCCCAGGGTGCTGCACGAGTGAAAACGACGGGCGGTACCAGTGCCACTCCAGAAAGTATCCCAAATCGGTTCCCGCCCCCTCCAAGCTCGGCAACACTTGGCGCGCGGGCAAAAATAAGGATTGGGCCTCAACAACCGGTCGGTACTGGTGGTTTAAGCGCAGGTACCTGCAAAAGACGATTCACTTCACGAGACAGTGCATCCATAGAAGACCAGCGTTTCTAACTAATCCTGGTGAGTTCGTCGAATGCCTTATCGACCGTTGTCTTGTCAAAAAATCTCTCCTTAATCTTTTGGAAAAATTGCTTGCGTGTCAAGGTTTTAGCCACTTACCGATGTCTTCGAAGCCAGCAACGTTGGCCTCGGAAAGTACACACTCCTTAGCCACTTCTTCTAAACAAGACGTAAAGAAGACTACCTAGCTTCGAAGGTCAACCAAAGTGGTGCCACAATACGTCTGTATCTCCGCTATCCACACCAACAAATTTTCCCCTTTCTTGTTGTTATATGGCAACTTCATTTTGACTGTTTCTTTTTTTTTTGGCTTCTCCACTTCTTTGGCTGGTTCCGTCTTGGCGGACTTTTCCTTCTTCTTTGGCGGTTTCTTAGGTTCCTTCTTGGAACTTTTTTCTCCGGCATTACTTTTGTGACCTTCATTGCATCCTTCATGAGCTTCTCCTGAGGTTCTTTTTTCTCTTCCCCGTTGGCCTCCTCCTGAATCACCACCTGGTCTTTCCCCTTAACGAGTCTAGTCATTGTCTGAATTGCGGTGGTGTTACTGTCAATCTTCAGTTCGAGATGTGCGAGCTAAGCCATCAAATTATCCACAACAGATGCAGGGTCATACTTTGTTCCCTCAAAGTTAAACCAAAGTCTGTTCACCCACTTTCTTCTTCTTCTTCTTTTTTTTTTTTTTTTTTTTTTTTTTTTTTTTT
>BFEA01000148.1:345075-357411 GCA_003427395.1 Chara braunii | reverse complement strand
ATTACCTACTCCTAAGACTATCTAGAGGGGACCCCTGCAAGCATAGTTTTCCTCTCTCTGTGAAGGGGGGATTTCATGTGCCCCTTGCCCCTAATGGTTAGGGTATAGGGTTGGGGCCGCCAGTGGCTAACACAAAGACCGAGATCTGCCAGTAGCTGTGCCTCCCTTTCTCATCGTCCCCCACCCTTCATCGAGTAGCAGCAGAGGCTATGGCCAACACTCTCCCACACACCACACAGAACCCACTCGCGCTCACACTCACACCCGTATTGGTCATAGACCCCGCTAATACCGATCAGGGGTATCCTGTCGACGAACTCACCACAAACGCTGGTCTTCTGTGGATGCAATGTCTCGTGAAGTGAATCGTCTTTTGCAGGTACCTGGGCTTTATTTGCAGGACAACCAGATCTTGTACATCTACTCACATGGATTGCCCAAGCCAATTCGTGGACAACTCGTAGCTGATGCAAAGTCAGGTAAGTACAACTATAGGCAATTCTGCAATCTCACACTCCAAAGGGAGCAAATCTTGCTGTTCTTTCTCTATCTTCATTCTCCAGTATTCTTTTTTCTTTTCTCTCCATTCAAGGTTTCTTCCAATTGCTTGATGTTTGCCATCATAATCTCTTCATACAATTCAGGTTCTACTTTCCGTTCGCTTGTCTCTCCTTGTTTCTCTTCTTTCTTGTTGGCTATCGACATCAGTTGATCATATACGAATTTATCGAGAACCCCTTGACCTTGATTAATCATTTGCTGGACACAAACACAGGTTTCCATCGTCTGGGGAGCAGTATCAGCCCGCTCAAGTTCGTGTTCTGCAACCTGCAGATCGAATTGGCTGCTCACGTGCTTCTCAGCATCTTCCCCTGAGTTACGAAACTCCGTGATAAACTGATGTAGATGATTCAACATTTGTTGTCGTCTATTTGCAATTCGGCCACATGTTCTGACTGCAGGTCCTCAGCAAAGAAGGTGAGAGAGACAGGGAAGAGAAAGAGATGAATAAACCGAGTCTGGATGGAGAGATGCAAGCAGTTCCAAGGGAAATACATTTTCACAATGTGTGTATGCCGCACAATAAAGAATTACAAGACAATAATAAAATTTGCGTCCACACCCGGATTTAATCTCCTACAGCAACAAAGAATGAATCAAAAATAAATAAGGCACAGATTTCAATTTACTTCTAGTTCTAATTTCTGTTGTCTGTCCTATGTATGTGTGATGACGTCCTAACGAGAGTGCACAGGTACCGCAACCACGGCCAGTGTGATCAAGACACAACAACACAACCAATATGTCAGCATCCTCTCCTATTCGGTTGTACCATCTGCAGATACCAATGCGGCCAGACACAAGGGCCGACGCGTGGCACTACAACCAATCGTGATGCTGTACCGCCCGCCAGGACACAAGTGCAAGTATCAACTTCTCACCAGCGGCAGCGCACAAAGTCTGCAACGTGTCACCCCTGGAATGCCAACAGAGCAGCTCCACAGAGTCTACCACGTCAGCGTCAATGGCCAGTAAGGCCTTCGGGAGGGATGCCACGTCAGCATTGCACAAACTGCCAACTCATCCACCACGGGTATGCCACGCCAGATCGAAGTAGTACCGTTGGAGTGTGGCACGCCACGTCAGCAGGTAAGTCGCGACACAAATATGTGCCACATCAGACAATACCCTGCCAATCCTAGGATGCCACATCAGCACCCCTGCACCATGCCACGTAGGCAACACGCCACGTCAACAGTCCCAATACCCACTCTCTCTCTCGTTTACCATCGCCATGTCAACCCACAACCAATGATGCTCTCGTCGGTATCTGGTCGCCACATCAGTAACAAAGCACCACATAAGCAATGTTGCCGTCTTCTCTTCAAGTGGTGCACATCATCATCGTCAAGGGAGTATGTACGCGTGCGGCTGTCAATGTCTAGATCGCGAGAATAATCGCGCACGTCTATAGACGCGACTCCTTCCAACGCGCGGAACCTCCCACTTACCTGGGTGCCACCTGGCGCCTGATAGCAGATCGCAACAAAGAAGGTAAGCTCTGATACCAAATTGTAATGAACCCAGTCTGGAAGATACTCGTCAGATGTCCAAATACAAGAAATCTCAGTTCTGAATAATGTCTCCAAATAATTGTGAATGTGATCTGTGATACAATGTCTGGTAACCAATAGACGAAGAGAGGAGAAGGGGAATAAACAGATTAGGGGGTGGAAGAGATATCCATCAATGACCACAGAGATAGCAGCCCAACATTTCCCTCTCCATCTCCAGGCTTCCCCCTCGCCTCCACGTCAACCAACAGTGTCCAATAATTGCCTGACAGGGCCTGATCACATCAAGAGTGCCACGTGGCACAGGTCTCTCGTGAAAACATTCAGTAGCGCACAGTATCGACATCAACAGCAGGTAAGTTCAATCTCAATCATCCACAGATCCCGATCTCCCTCCTTGTCGCCTCGAACTCAGCAATGTAGACAGTGTGGCAAATGGCCCGTCAGAAATGAACACAGAGTGGAATGCGCCACATCTGCAACGTCGAAGACAGCGTGGTTTTGCACCAAGTCAGCAGAGGCCGGCGCCAGCAAGCAAGCAGCAGTCTCCCGTCGTCGTCCACAGTGCCAGTGAGCAGCCAGTGTCAAGCCAGCGTCCAGCCAGCGTCAAGCCAGCGTCAAGTCAGCATAGCAAGACTGAATGTTGACTCCCTGGAGGCAGGGTCTTATGTAGCATTTGACCGGGTAGACCTGCCTCAGGTCTCCCACCCACGGTGACTCACATTGACTCATGGCCGACGGCCTGGATCCCATACAGTTGCAGACCTTCACTTGGCCTGAATGCTGTCTTGGTACCTGCATACAAACAAGTGCGTGTGTCTGACCGGCGGCCTGGGCTGGGTCCACGGTGGCTTTGACGGAGGGCGATGTACAGTTGAATTTCTGTCAACTGTCTGGTGCAGCGCCCCTGAATCCAAACGTTTGGGGTCCTGCCTCTACGTGCTGCGGCCTAGGCCATCGTCGGTCTGGGTCCTTGGACAGCTTATGAGGCATAAGGAACGGGTTATTGCACACGCGGCAAACCAATCAAAAATAAACTAATCTTTGATTAGTTCCTTCTTGGATCTTCCCCAGAGTTCTTGCAGGAAAAAAAAATACACTGCACGGAGAATGACCTGCCAATTTGGAGAAAACAAACACAGTTGCAGGCTGAGGCACGGGCCTTGGACAACAACGAATTGACAGTGTCTGGCTTCGACAGACTGACGCAACAGAACCACTGCACGACCGTTATGATGTGACCAACAGTCCCTTTGGACTGACGGTGCAAACTGGACTGACACCGAGATCTGACAGGACAAACAGGGCAGGACAGACAGAAGGGAGACCGAACACGGAGCCTGTGAGCAGGCTAAGAAACCACAGTCAACTATAGGCAGGGCACAGGAGGAACGGTCCAATAACCGACAACCTTCTGACGCTGAGCAGACTGACAAACATGAACTGACCTGTAGACGGACGACAGGCTGACAGACCTGACAAACCAATTCTGATAGACTTATAAACTGAAGTCATAGGGGCAGTCGCCGAAACGAATTCACTTTATCATAATCTTGATTGCGGAGATGCCACCGGTCAACTTTCACCTGATTGCAAGGGCCTAGCTGACTCAACGCCAGTCAGCGCCCAACACGATGAGAGAGAGAGAGAGAGAGAGAGAGAGAGAGAGAGAGAGAGAGAGAGAGAGAGAGAGAGAGAGAGAGAGAGAGAGAGAGAGAGAGAGAGAGAGAGAGAGAGAGAGAGAGAGAGAGAGAGAGAGAGAGAGAGAGATGATGGTAAAGGCTTTTCAAACATGATGTTTTCTGTGGTTGGACGAGTCAGGATCCAATCACAGCAGGATAACATATTTTCCCTGCTGGTTCGCATCAGTTCTCATTTCTTGAATTTTTTGGTTCTGCAATTCTGTAATTACTAATTAAAAATTACAAAATGTGACTGATGTTCAATCCGACATTGTGCATGGCATTTAAACCACCAGTACTTCCTAAAGTCGTGCCCGTTAACGCTACGCGATTTTAGGAAACGTACGGGCCACTACAGGAGCGCACAAATTCATCCGGCTAGAAACGTTTCTACTCTACTCTTTTCCACGGCCGATAGCTGGGCCAAATACTGGTGATTTAACAGATGCCGTCCGGCGCCCACAAATCCCAGAATAAATTATCATTATGCAGTTGACAAATTAATAATGGCATCAAATTAAAGTAAGGACAGCATAATGATGGCCTATTAATGAGCAACGGAAAGCCCAAAGAATTTCAGAATTCTTGTTGAAACTCGAGGAGCTAGCTGAATGACATTCGGGATACTTGAGAAGGGATTAGAAAGCACACCCGAAGGGATTAGGAGCTAGCTGAAACTCTAGGTGCAAACAACTCAACGAATTCAATACGCAAAACAATAATGAACTAACTATAGGATAAATTATTAAATTGAAATTGATCGAGAATACTCCATGAGAGCTCTTAGGAGACAAGAAACATTCCTGATTAGGAAAAAAAAACAGGCAAAAGACAAGAAACATGCCTTCCCGCCAGATGATGCCCAAATGGACTGCAATGAATGGTCGATGAGGAGATCATGTGCACTACCCTTCTCCCCCTGATACACCAGCAACCAGGGGTTGGTGTGCACTGCCCTTCTTCCCTTGGCAGGCTGTGTTCAGTCCTGGTTCATTGCACTTGCAACCAGGAGAGCTGGCAGGCTGCACTTAGTCCTGCGACCAGCAACAATCCCTTCACACACACACACACACACACACACACACACACACACACACACACACACACACACACACACAAAGATATAGCTGTATTCATTACTATCGACTCTAGTATTGAGTTAATTTTAGTGCGCAAATTTCCGTTCCAGATGCATATGTAATGACAGGCCATTGTGTTGGAGGAAGAAGGTGGCTTTATCTGCCCAGATGTGCCAGAGGACTAGACAGATTCAATTGGCATGGCAGAGAGAAAGAATTATTACACATAATTAGGCTATCCGTCGACCAAAAAAAAAACAAAAAAAAAGAACAAAAAAAAACAGGGCTGTTGGTCACCGATCCAACTCACAAGCTGAAAGAACCATTCGACATCAACAGATTCTCGATGACATGGGATAGAGTTCTCTCCTTCGCTATCACGTACGTCTAGAAAGCATACTGCCATCCCTTCTCCTCTTGCTCTCACTTCCAACCTGCTTCTCCTCTCGCTCTCACTCCCAACCTGCTTTTCTGCCCAGTAATTTAAAGCCTAGACCCCAAGAACCCCCCCCCTAAGAAAGAGATGCCATTGGCAGTGAAAAAAACAGGTGTCATGGCCCAAAAATTTATCGAGAGGCACCTCATGCGGCCTGATGTTGAAAGCGAAACGACAGTCCCTCCTTATTCAAACCACCTTTACTTAACTGAAACTTTGACCTCTCTCTCTCTCTCTCTCTCTCTCTCTCTCTCTCTCTCTCTCNCTCTCTCTCTCTCTCTCTCTCTCTCTCTCTCTCTCACACACACACACACACACACACACACACACACACACACACATGCACACACACATGCACACACACACGCACACACACACACACACACACACACACACATTGCTGGGTGGATGACCTGATGGCAGGAGTTTGCTTATGCATTCTGCATCCTTGCCCATCGCCCTTACGCTAGATGTGACAGCCCTGTGATTGAGAACAACCAAGTCATCATGCACTGGAATGCAAAGGAGGTTTAGACAAAGACTACTTGGAGAAGAGCTATCAGAAACTGAAGGGACAGCAGGACAAGAAGAAGGCTCATCTGTGCTCCACGTCTCATCTACTCGTTCTACTGCCAGACAAAAGCAGTTGGGCGCAAGCATATGATGGCCGACAACAGTCACCACTTCCTCTGTCATGACGTCCAACGCTACAGCCCCTCCTCCTCCTCTGGTTGCTTAAATAACTAACATAGCCAGGCAAGCTGCACCCGAAAGACTGTCACAGAGCTACATGCCCAGCTCATATGTCGTACTATTCTTTTTCCTGTTACAGACATACTGCACCTAAAACCCTGCGAGGAAAGAAAACACTAACTGCACAAATGTTCATCAGCAAAAGAAAAAGATAATACAAGCCTCGACAAGAGACCACCTCGTGACAAAAAACATAACACAAATGAAAAAATACAAGATTAAAAACCTTCGTAGTCAGTGGATGATGTTGGTAGGAACTTAAGAAGAATCTCTGTGCACACTTTGCCTTTCTAAACTCTGCTCATTCTGCTCAAATTACGAGCAACAAGATTCCCCACAGAGTGAGAACATAGGGTCATCAGATGGCAGATGCGTACTGACAGTGCACACAAGAGTGGGTGTGTTGTGGAAACAATCACCAAACATCATTCCCCACTCGGATTGCGAATCCGTCCACGTCCATTTAGAATTTTATAATGAGTGTAAGGTTGGCCAAATTTGGGTAGTCATTCGCCCCCCCCCCCCCCACCCCCCCACCCCCTCCCACACACTTGTCGGCTTGTGTCCGTTTAGAATTATATAATGAGTATAAGGTTGCCCACGTTTGTTGAGCGCCCCAGGCACAGCAAATGGCGACGATTATCACCGGCTACAAGTGCAAAGTAAGATCACCAAACTGACACTCTACTTACCTGTCAAGCCAACATTCCTGCTGCTGCATCATGACATGAGTGTTTCCTTTCGCGGTTGTACCCAAATGTGTAACACAGCATCGTCCAGGTGGAAACATCCCCTTTCGCATTCTTCACTGCTGCATGTGACATGCCCAATTTCCCCTTGCCACACCAGTAGGAACAATTCTCCTTTCTTCGCCGTACCTAACTGTGCAACACAGCATCATTGCACGGAAAGCGAAGACTCCGAAGAGGCATCCCCTCTCACACTTTTGACGGCTGCATGTGGCATGCACAATTTCACCCTTCGCCACAGCCGTAGATACTTTGTCGCCTTTACGCTGAAGCCGAAGAAGTGCACACGTTTGCTTCCGGAATGCGCATGTCAGGTTTCATTGCCGCCTCCCCTCCGTCAGATTCTTCTCACTATTGTATCTGCGCACTGGGTACCGATGCTCTGGGCAGAAGACGACCGCTTGGAAAACATAAGTCGACAGACATTTCCTTTCTTCGTCGTGCCTCTCACATTCTCGACTGTACTGAATGCGCATCGTTTGCATGGAAAGCGGAAAGGCGTTCCCTCTCACATTCTCGACTGCTGCATGCGACATGCACAATTTCACCCTCCGCCACAGCAATACGAACTTCGTTGCCTTTGCGCTAAAGCTGAAGAACTGCACACGTTCGCTTCCGGAATGCGCATGCCAGGTTCTACTGTCGCCTCCCCTCCAAGTTCTTCTCACTATCGTATCTGCACACTCAGTGACGATGCTCAGTATGAGCAGAAGCTGACCGCTTAGAAGTTACAAAACACAAGTTGCTTTCTCTTAAAACCCCAGCTCCTCCATTCTGATGGGCACAAGCGAACTGGCATGATGAAACGAGGAGCGACAAGAGGCAGGCAAACTGAGCCCAGGACACAAGAAAGAGGAAACAGCTGTTTTCTCCTCTTTCTGTGTTCCCGTTCTTTTTTTTTTTTTCCTACCTCTTCTCGCTTCTTGTTCCATAGCACCATTGCACTAAGTGTAGCGTTCTTCATGGTTGACGGCCCGGCAATTAGTCATTGGCAGCCTTTCCAACTGTGCACACTTCAACGTGATGCTGCAACTGGCAATTAGTCATTGGCAGCCTTTCCAACTGTGCACACTTCAACGTGATGCTGCAACTGCCTGCTACAGCTTGCAACTGCAAGGACAGACTGGATGCCAATCATCTCCATGTCTCTTTTTTTTCATAAAAGGGCAACGACGTTTAGATACTCTTTGAAATGCTGGCGCCCTGGTAAATTCGGAGGCATGTTACTTATCTGCGTCCAGCGAGTTTCGAACTCAGGTCTGCATTTCAACAGTTAATACGTGTACCAACTTGTCTCCAATAGTATTCATTCAGAGCAACCCAAATTTGACCATTCAGAACCAACTCTGTATGTTTCCAATGCCCGCTTACTCTGCTATGCACTATACAAAATTATTTAATGAGACTCCGGCTTCTTGTATTCATGCCGATTGCTGTGGTTTCATTCCCATCCCATATCTTCACAGGTGCTTGCCACTTCACTCTGTACAACGTTACGCTACTTTGGAGAGCCATTCTGTGCTTCATGCAGACTCTAGGCAAGCTGAAGCATTGTTGCAGAAATCCAAGCCCAGATGCAATCTGATGCCCAGCTGCAAGGCGTGCGACCTTCTACGAGACTCTGTCCTCCACCTATACGTGCTCTGGCTTCGCATTGTGGGTTCATATTGTGGGTCACATGAGGCCTGGGTGAGGTGGTTCTCGCCTGGACAAACTACTGCCGCCTCCAGCCCTCTATCGCAGCAGCATGTTGCTGCACTGTCACTGCAAAAACACGATTCTCCTTCGCATTGTGGGTTCATGTTGTGGGTCACATGAGGCCTGGGTGAGGTGGTTATCGCCTGAACAAACTACTGCTGCCGCCTCCGGTCCTCGATCGCAGCAGCATGTTGCTGCACTGTCACTGCAAAAACACGATTCTCCTTGTTCGCTACAATATCCCTTCACAGGACTGAAATGCTCCTGTTTCGCATTCGATGCAGAAGCAGGAACCGGTGTGCCGCAGACCAAGCCTGAGCTCTTTCCAAGAGTGACTGCCCAGCTGGAACGCTCCACCGCTTAAACAAGTAGCCTCGTTTCCTCCGCAGAAGCTTCAACGAACGCACATGAGTTCGCCTCTCCTGGTCTTCCCGCAGGAGAGTCTCAACCAAACCCTCCGCCTTCCGTTTCGATGAACCGAAGGGTCGTTCCAATCTGTGCTTCTTCTCCGGTTCGTGCTGTTTGGCTACGACGCCATGTTCCACGCGTGAATGAGCATCAGTAACACGATTGCTAGAGCAATCGACAGATGGAACTGTGTCCACTTGTTTTGCTTCCACTACGTGCGCTCCATCCACAGCTGCAGCCCCACATGTGTCCAGCTGATCAGTCACATTCTCCATACCGTCTGCTTTCTGTGAACTGCTTGTGTTTTCTTGCCTTCCACATAAAGACCCAGAAGGTCCAGAGCAGGGCTCACGATGTGCGCTTGCATTCGACGCGCAATCCACGACCTGACAGCAGCGAATACAAAAGCCATTTCACACGGTCATTGCGTTAACCCTTGACGTTCCAGTTCAACTTATCCGCACTTTCCAAGCATTTGTTGCATGTTTCACAAAAAAAAACAGAAAAAGGGTCTTCCCGTCCGCCGGTCTGAAATCTCGCCCAGAGATGGAACTCAATTGCGCTGCTCCACGCAAGAAAATACAGCATTGTGCAATCAAACCAGTGGAGCTCTAAACAACAGTTCTTTCGCCATAAATGAATAAATAAATGACGCCACAGACTGGCAGTAACAGATGTCTGTCAAGGGATAGACTGCCCTCTTTCCCGGATTTAGAGCCACAAGGCATCGTTAGATTCATTACAGTATAAATATTAAATATACATTGAGGGTAGATTTCCACCTGCGATATGATTCTAATGATGCCTACCTTCAATAGATTTGGAGACGAAGTCACGGGAACATGATAACTGGGTAGGTTTTCACCCCTAATATTATTCTAATGATGCCTACCCTCAATAGATTCGGGCTCTATTAGTGCTCGATCGAGAATAGAATGCCCCTAGTCACTTGATTCGAGGGAGGGTATTAGCACTCGACATGGTCAGTAGCAGTTATTACCTTCTCACGACTTCATCTCTGTCATTTCACAGTTGATCTGCTCTGACACAGAGGTAGAGAAGAGACCTGTAACAGTTGGCTTTCACTGCATTCATCCACAAGTCATGCCACGTCTGTTGACTTTCACAATCAGGCCCGTACATCGATCGGGACATCTCAGCGCCTCTACTGTTGGGACACAAGACCCCGTGCACTAATCAAACACGCTCCAAAGGGTGTGTTTTGCATTCAAGGCAGCATGGCACAAACCATACACCAGACGTGTTGCACTCTAGTTTGGCTATTCCGCATTTGAATACTAAATGGGGTGTGTTGTATTCGAATACAGAGCTTGCATAACGCAAACTACAGGCCGTGTCGTATCTGAGTCAGAAGGCCTTACATCATTCAGAGACATACAGAGTGGACGAAACACTGTTCGCGTACTGGTCAGATACTTCAAAAGGTGTGTTGGTTGCATTACCGGACGTGCTGTATTCGAGTTTGCCGACGTGGAATTCAAATACTAGTCAAATATGTTATGACTTACAATACCTGCATGGATGCAAAACTGTGGGCCGCATTGTACTTGTGTCGCAAGGTCGTTTATTATTCAGGATTGTCGTTTGTTACTCAGGGGTGTACACGTAGCGTAGTTGTCGACAGAATGTTGTGCTTTGCTGAGATCTTAAACCACCACTCCAAGGGCTCCTGCACTGTTCATTTTTCTTGTCTACAAGTACTGGACCAAAATCTACGGTGCCAAAATTACTTTTCGACAGGGCGGCACTGTAGATCGTACCATCTTAGGCTTGGAGAAATGCAAACTTCTGGTTTGTCAAAATAGGTCAGGATGCAGTGGTCACTAATGGGCTTATCAGTTCATCAGTCTAATTTCGCATTTCGCAACTGCTGACCTGACACAGATTACTCTCTGCTTGCTGCGATTGCACCCAGTCTGATGTCACATACGCAGACCGTTCTGAACGTCTCATGAATTTCTGCTACCAGTGCAGCCAATCACGTGCTTGTAAAACCCCTGGAATAATCTCGGAGGGCTGTCTTTCAGGCAGTACTCTGAAATATGGCACAGCCAGAGGGAGCGAAACACACACTTTGTAAATAAGCAAAAGCGCTGTTTCCAAATAACAGGACACATTGTCCTTCGGGACATCCGTTAAAATTGGAACGATACAGAGAAGGAAGATTAGCATGGCCCCTGTGCAAGGATGACACGCATAAATCGAAAAATGGTCCAAAAAAAAAAAAAGAAACAAACGGACACTACAATATGGCACCAACTGGCGTAGCTCAGTTGCTACACCCTTGAACTGTTGAAATACAGACCTCAGTTCGAACTCCACCGGAAGCAGATGAGTAAATTCCTACAGCTCTGAATTACCTAGGGCCGGTCAGTTCGATGACCATATCTCAAGGCCGTCGCCCTTAAATACAAAAAACAAAGGGAGAGAAAGAAAGGAAAGAAAGAGAAAAGGGGAGGGGGGGGGGGAATAAGGACACTACAATGTGGACAATATGGAAGAGACGATGCCAATAGACTATAGAAACCAAACCTATGTCTACAGCAGAGGCATGGGAGGGGATGAAACTTTCTGCTCGAACACATGGAACACAACCCACTGAAGCGGGGGGCGATATACTATCACCATTTGTCAACACCTATTTGAGGATGGAAAAATCGCAAGAATCAACAATGATAACATGGGGGGTTCCTTTGGTGGACAAGGGGCCCAGATAAAGAGAGGGAGTCCGAGGAGGTAGCGAGAACTAGACGGAAGGACGGGTGGACCCATAATATAACTAGGGTGGAAAACAAGTCAAATGGGCCCCTACAACAGCTCTAAAATCTGAAGAGAATATACCAGGCAGCCCAGTAGGGCTGAGAGGGGCAACATAGGAATATAAAAAGTGGCAGCCAAGCAGAAACAACAGGGTGCAGGACAGGTAATCCTTCCTTCTTAGGAAGCAATCAATGCTGCAAACTCAGGGTACTTCGGTGATAATGGAAGGAAGCGTGGAGTGAGCAATATTTGTGAGGGACAATGGACGATTTACGGCAATTAGTATGTCATCATTCACAGAAAAAGAAAAAAAGGAACTCTGCAGTTCGTGGAGATCCTACCAGGACTTCATGCACCCACGATTCGGGGTCAACAGCAGGTGGGATTTTAGGTGAACCCTAAGGCATGTGGTTATTCTCCCTAGACACCTGGAGTTTACAAGGTAATTCAGGAGAGAAAAGACGTTGGAAGCTAACCTCTAGTATCCATGTGCCTCAGGCAAACGCCTGGGACCAGGAAGACTGAAGATAAGCCTGCCCACCTGTACACACAGCTCAGGCAGGGGTCTCTCTGTCTCTGTCTCTGTCTCTCTCTCTCTCTCTCTCTCTCTCTCTCTCTCTCTCTCTCTCTCTCTCTCTCTCTCTCTCTCTCTCTCTCTCTCCCCTGTGCCAGACT
>BFEA01000148.1:295862-318546 GCA_003427395.1 Chara braunii | reverse complement strand
AAATATGAAACAGCGATAAATTATAGAGAAAAAAAAATTAAACAAGATTTGTCTGAGCATAAAATCCAAATTCCTTACCAAATTTGAAATAAAAATAAAATACGAAAAACAAACACTAATAATAAAAATAATAAAAAACAAAAACATAATTAAATTTAGTGAATGCACGAGCACGTTTTCGTTAGCGACTTTTCATTTTGTTTTGGCATAGCTAAATGCCCTGAAAATTTACAGATGTGTACTTCACATCATACAAAACCCACTAAAAAAATTTCAAAAAATAATAAAATTGTTAAGACCCCGAACTAAAGTGAAAACAAAAAGTAAAAAGTGAAAAAAAAACGTGGGCGAACATGTTTTGACACCGCCATCTTTGGCAATTTTTAATTCCCATTTGACTGAGCCAAATGACTTGAAAATTTATAGGCAGCTACCTCACGTCATAGAGAAGTCACAAAAAACAATTCAGAAAAAAACATTATTTTAGGCCCCGAAATAATTTTTCGCAGGGGCCGAACGCCGTACGTACGGAGGTCGGCCCAGGGACCTCCGTACGTACAGGTTGGTGACCCTGTATATATATATATATATTTATATATATAAATCTTTCATAGAATAAGACCAACCGGATGGATAGTATCCAAGTTCCCCGACGATGAGACGAGACTATCATGCTCTGGTATTGAGGGGTAACCAAGCACGGAGAAAACGAACTGCGTGAGAAATTGATAAAAAATATTCGTTACAAGGTGTTATGATAATATATTCAACTATCTGAAGTAAATTTGTTTTTCACAAGCCTGCAACATTTCAAGTACTGCACATGATCAAGAAGCAAAGTAGCTCGTCTTTGAAAAAAAATTAAGATATGTAGAGATATGCGTGCATGTCTAGTAATAGGTTAGCAATAAGGTACCGTACATGAATTTAATGAGCATATCTTATCAAGTTAAAGTTAAGATAGTCCAATTATTTCGACCGTAGTGTCGAGGTATTGATCATAACCGATTTATTTTGTTGTCAAGTTAATATAGTATTTTACTTGTCAAGTTTAACTAATAAGATTTAATTTTTGAATATTTCGATGTTCAATTATCTTTCGACTGATTTTGATATTGTGGTCTGTTTTTATTTTTTATTTTTTAGTACTTAAAGGATTAGGATCAATTCATAGTTTCATGCTTGGTTGAGACCGTCCTGGTCGACCGGACATCTTCTCCGTACTTAAATGATCATCTCCCTAAGGAATGGATAACGTTCGAGTATGTTTGACGTTTAACCAGTCATATATGTATTACAGTGAAACGAGCAAACGCCCTCAACTGATCTACCTTTGCGATTGCATTTAAAAAATTTCGCATGTGGGTCAGTAGCTCGGTAAGGATACGCCCATAAGGGTGGTGACAACCTCTTAGGGAAGGCAAGTTGTGCCCCGTGGGAAGAGGACCATGTGAAGTACGACCGGTGCACCTGGCTAAAGCAGTGAAGGAATGACACAACCACGCCCGACTTGGCGGTTCACAATATTATCTTGCATCGTCCCCTAGTTGTCTCTTGATTAGGTTTCTTTTAACTCTAGCATAACATGGTCAGGAAGGCTCTCGCCTTTTGCGAAAACGCTGGGAGCCGATGCGCTCCACAACGCTTTACTCTCACTTAGGGGTTGCGCATCGCTATTCGCAGTATGTGTGATCAACCAACCAGAAGCTGGTCACCAAATATAATAAAATAACAAAAAACAAACCATTCTCTTTGAGTGTGGCAGCAATGTACAACATTTGACCCTCACTTAGGGTATGGGCACCGCTGCTTACAATCCGTCTGTGATCACCTAATCAAAAGTAGATCACTAATTGTAATAAAATATTTTTTTTTTTTTTTTTTTTTTTGAACATGGTAGTGATATATAACACTTAGCCTTCACTTAGGGTTGAGTCATCGCTGTCTGCTGTAGACATATGATCAACCAACCGAAAGTTGATCACTAAATATAATAATAAAAAAAAAACATTATTTTTTTTTTAGTGTGGCAGCGGAAATAACACATAGGCTTCACTTAAGGTCTATCATATGCCAATCAGAAGTTAAAAACATGTAATAAAATAAAATAAAAAAAAATTGTTATCTTTAATGTGGCAGCAGTTTCCAACACTTGGCCTCCACTTAGGGTCTGGGCACATCTACCTACAGCACGTGTGTGATCAACCAATCAAAGTTTATCTCTAGATGTGATAAAATAAAATAAAGGGAATTGTTTCCTTTGAACGGGGCAGCGATGTACAACACTTGGTCTTCACTTAGGGTTTAGGCACCACTGCCCACAGTGTCTGTGTGATCTATTAATCAGAAGTTGATCACTATATATTATAATATAATTTTTTTTTTTTTTTTTTTTTTTTTTAGCATGACAGTTGTGTGCAATACTTGACCTTCACTTAGGTCACAGACATTGCTGCCTGCAGTGTGTGTGTGATCATTTAATCAAACGTTGATCACTCAGAAAAAAAAAAACACATAATCATTCGATTCATATTCAGGGAACATCGGAATACCAAAGACCTTCACTTAGGGGTGGTGTGTCGTTGACACATGAATTAGTGATCAACCAATTAGAGACAAATAAAAAAATAACGAATAAAAATAAATAATCAAAGATATTCAATATTTGTAGCTTACACTTGAGACCTTATTTCCATTGTCACTGCCATATGATCAAGCAGCCCAATCGCAACTTTTTGTAGCGTAGTGGTATCTATCATCAGTTAAGGTTAACATACGCTGACCGCAACCGCGTGGCTAAGCAAAACACTTCTATATCATGTAGCAGCAAGGTCTCGTGTACTGCAATGAATAAGTAAATAAATTTAACAAACTGTTACTTGAAATAATGAAAAGTAATCATTGTCAATGACTATTTTCGACTGAAGGTTGCTGCATACTTCCCTCTACGTTATGGCAAGGGAAATACATGCTTGATCACAGGTTAGCAAAAACTTGAATTTAACATCAATTATTAAATGAATAAATAAATTAAACGTTGCTCAAGAATATCATCCTCAAGAAAATGATATTCTCAATTCGTTGTACTCAAATACTTATTGATCTTGAATCTGCTTCCTTGTTAACGGACCAGTCATACCGAATACTGATAACACCCACTTTGTTATTGTTATTGTTACCATGATGCTATGACCAACACTATTGTTGTTGTCATCCATATTGTCTGTAGTGACCAGCACAGTCGCTACTACCACTTAGATCTTCCGTTGTGGCTAGTTTTGTCGTTGTTGTCACCGAAACTGCACGAGGTAACCAACGTCGTCGCTGCTACCACCGACATCTCCCACTGTGGTCAGTATTGTTGTTGTTGTCACTCGAATTGCCTGTTGTAACCAACGTCATCGCTGCTACCACCGGGACTTACTGATTTGGGCAACATTGTCGCTGTTGTCACCGGAGCTGCCTGACGAGAACATATCGAAAACCTTTTCTTATAACTCACAGCAGAATTAATATAAAGCTTTCCAAATATTTAACTAGAAAATTCAACAAAAACCTCATATGAATTATTGTGAAAAACTAGGTTAAAACTTACATGAAAATTCACTGGAAAAAAAATAGAATGTACTATGAGATCTAATTCAGATCCTTAACTAAAATCACTCTAAAATTTATTAAAATATGAGTTACAAACTTACAACTGATATGAGATTTTGTTGCAGTCTATCCTGAAACAGATCTGATATTTTTGTTGAGTTTTTGATTGAAGCGGGTCCGGATACATGTTGAGAGTATGCAAATAACTAATATGGTAACTACTATGAAATTTGCAAAATAACTGATCTTAAAATTGTTATAAATGAACATTCACAATTTTACTTAGATTTGACATAAATAAATAACTGAGATTCAGCTGAAAGAATGTGTTCTGGTACCCTATTGAGTTCGTTGAGATGATGGTTTGAGTTTGGTTTCATCTTTACCTCAGAGACAATAAATTAAATTTCGATTAAACCACCGGTCCCCCTGATGCAGAAAACCTCAGGGGTACCGGTAGCGCCGTTTCACGACAGCTACCGGTAGCACAGTATGGAAAACCAGACGGGTCTCCGTACGAAATTTGCGCCAAAAATCGGAAATAAACCAAAGCATCGCAGGGAATATTTCGCCGTCAAAATGATTTTTTTTTTCTGATATTTTTTCCTAAAAGATCACGACCTAATCTACGGACCCTCAAATTTTCATACATTTTTATGATTTATTCTGAGCATAAAAAATCGGCAAAGTTGCCGTTTGCAAAATGGCGGGATTGGACCCGTCGGCCTCCGTACAACCCGACACCTCTGTACGATCGCCGCCCCTTCGTACAACCCGGCACTAACTCAGAGGGACTAGGGGTTTTCAGTGGCGGGGGGACCGGTGGTTTAAGGCCAACATCTCATTTACTGCATTATGTAAGCCACAACGTTATCTGACTCGACTTATTCCTACTTGAAAACATCACTTACTTTCTCTTTGGATGCAGTATAGGTATATGATTTGTGCCTCATACGGCTCGAGTTATCGACAAAAGTTTAATATTTACTTTATGAAGTTCAAATACTACACTGGGGCGTAATCCGTAGACAGTTTGGATACTATAGGGGGTATGGTAGCTTGTTATTCCCCTCCCCTCATGCACTGCACTAAAGACAACAATTCGTTGTTCCCTGATGATCTATTGTACTTGTGTGCGATTTGTGTTTGCCTTGTTCAAATATTGTGCAATCCACACACTCCCCCGTTCGAACACTGCACAAGGATGTAGTCTGCACATTCCGCTTTTGAATACTGCACAAGGGTGCATCCTTCACGACCCCTTTTCAAATAAAACATGGGGGTGCAGTTTTGCGTTGCTCCTGTTCAAATAAACCACAGGGCTGCATCTTGGACTGTCACTCATTTAAATAAAACATGGTGTTGGACCAAATACCCTTGACCATGTTTTTAAAAGCAATGACATCGACCACCATTATAAAGCCAATCAGAAATTAAAAGTGTGTGCGTTTTTTGCGCGACACGTTGAGACAATTTCCTCAACCATGGAGGTTGAGGCGTATCTGCAAGAAAATGTGGTTACTACATGGGAGCAATATTGTGATGCGCGCTATGATAATTAAGATCGGTAATAATATTTTTCGACCGATGAGACCGAGGGATTAATTTAGTATAACACCCCCTACACGCCGACCTTGATAACTGAAAAGGCGCTCGTTAAAAATAAGGAGCATGAAAATATTATAAACCCGTTGTCGTACCAAATACCCTTACAAGGTTATTTGGCATGCTTCTCGCAAGTCACACCGGTATGGCCTCGCCCGGAGTTGACAGCGTACTTGTGGGTAAGAGTTAAGTCCTGCCCGGATGAGCAGTGTGTGAGGTGCGCCCACGGCGGGATGCAGCCCTGTGCGGCTAGGGTGTGCGCGACGTTGTAGGCCAGCGGGATGCACGACCCCTCGTTTCCTTAATTTTTGTGTTCCTTCGCTTTTTATGTAGTAGTGTCTTTATTATTATTATTATTATTATTATTCCCATTTTATTTCGTGCCTTTGACTCAGAGATCGGCTCTGAGAACGGCGTCAAGACCGACAGGCCTGACTCATTTGCTATGTCGTCAGACACGGGTGGTCGCCACTGCAGTCAAGGGCCTTGAACATGCCATTTCTTTTTTTTCTTATTTTTTTTATTTTTAGCGGGCTCGCCATAATTTTTCGGCATGTTCGGGATGTTGGCGAGATTTCTTTACAACGGGGAATGATTGAAACCCCCCACGGGTGGCCGACAAGGCAGTCGAGGACCTTGGGTGAGCGCCCTTTGGGTTGGTCCACGGCACGGGAGAAAATTGAGTGGCGGGGGTCGCCGCGAATGCACCGTCCGCCCCCCCCCCCTGCCATCCACTGTGAGAGGTTTGAGAGTGAGTTTGCCCATTGGGGCGGGGAAATGGTGAACAATGCCTGGGCGAGGTCACCGATAGGAGGCTGCCGCAACTTTGGTTGTGCGGTAGGGCTGTCCCCGCAGCTGTTCCCTGTGGGACATGTTTTTACTTCGCCCCGAAGTCTCATTTGAATAATTGCTACTACCATCAATATTTGTGCAGGGAACCGCCTCACCTAGGCACAAACTGCTGGCACAAGCTGCTGGCATTGTCGTAGGCCCAGCGTCCTCCCACTCGCTGCAGCGTAGGAGCAACCTCGACAACTGAGCGGAGGTTGCCCGCTTAGTACCAGCCACTTTCGGGGCATATAGGCGGGGAACTAAGCCTGGGCACAGTGGGCCGCAGGCGGAAGTCCGCAACGGTTTTTTGCTTCAGCGGTTGTTCCCGCTGAACCTCCCCCGTTTCAACCCTTAAAAGTTCTCATTTAAGAATTTTGTTACTACCACCAAGAATTGCATCGGGATTCATCTTACCCAGGCCCATGTTGCAGACTCAATAGTAGGCCTGCGCCATCCTACTCGTTGCGCTGCAGCGCCGTTGGTGGTCGAAGATGATAGATGTGGCAAGTGAGTTGTTACACACTCTTTAGTGGATTTCTACTTCCATGACGAATGGCCTGCTGTTTGCATCATTCAACGGGAGCACTCAGTGGTGTCTGTGTCAGAGCGTTGCTCGGCAGCAAGGCTGAGTAGGAGCCAAAAAAGAAACGAATGAACTTGGACGGGGTTCTGCACAAGGTACATGCGAATGCAAGTTGAAGATGGCGCAGGCGACAGGGAAAGAAGCTATGGCGGAACTTGTGGCTCACCAATTCCGCATCAGATTGAGGCAGAGAAAGACAGTGGGTAGGGGTATTGGGATAGGGCGAGCCCAAATCAGACGTTAGTTTTAGTGGAGTCTTAGTCGAATAAGAGGTTAATGAAGAAGGGGTGCACCGGGACATGGCGGAAATGAGGAAGAAGAAGTGAGGAAAGAAAGAATTATGTCGACCTCACCCGTTTCTTGATGAAAACGGGCGAGGGAAGATTTGTTTCTGGGGTTTTCAGGGCCTGTGAAGCGATTGGTGGAGTTAGATTGGTTATAGGAGGAGTGTAGAATAAAGGAGGAGAGAAAGGTATTGCGCGGGGTATGGCGAAGAGGGAAGAAGGTGGGGAGCAAATTTGTAATAACTCGGTTTTTCATTGACCATTTTCAGCAATCTAAGATTCGAATCCGGGGTTTTGGGCCATTGTGAATCCGATGGCAGTGTCGGATTTCGCGATGGAGTAACAGTTTTGGCAGGGTAAGGTGAAGGAAGTGCGCGACTACTACGAGAATTCTAACGGGAGTGTCATTCTCACTTTCTATTTTTTTTTTTTTTAATTTTCTTTTGTATTTATTATATGGCACATTTGAAGGGTACTAGGATGGAGCAACGCCACTACCACATATTAGCGGTCGGGCGCTGCTTGTGCCGTCGGTCCAAAGATGCTATTTTTTTCTTCAAGGATCGTCTTCACTATGGAGCTCTCCATCATTTTGATTGGGCCTCCGACTCGGCCAAGGCGTTTCTGATCTCGTGGTGAAGTTAGTAGGTGAGAGTAGTAACAGGAGAAAGGGAGCTTATCTGTCTGTAGAGAGCTGTGAGATGTGCCAACGAAGGTGAGCTGTGAACCTGCGGGTCGAAGTGGCCGTCGTCGAGCTTTCCCTTGGTCTAGCTTCCCTCGCCTTGAATGAACCTCGCCGAGCAGACGACCAAGTATATTCATATACAGGGCGTTATGGTGGAGAGGAGAGGCAGCAGACGCCAGGAGCAGGAAGGAAAACGGGGAAAGAGGGGGGACTAACGGAAATTGGGGAGGCTTACCTGTTGGCGGATACGTGGCCATTGGGCAGCAGGGGTGCAAGGGATGTGTGAGAAGGCAAGCAAAAGTAAAAAAAGAAGGGATCTGCCCGTTTGTAGTCGAAGATTCACTTCAATCATGTTGTCCTATTAGAGGAGAGCGAGAGAGAGCAAATTGAAAGGGCAAGGTGGAGAATGTACCTGATAGGCTGAGCACAGTGGTGCTCAACTAGTGAGAATCTGTTGTTGCCTTCCGAGGTCGTCACATTGTGGTGCATTACTGCAAAGCTTGCTGGCACGCGGTATGAATATGTAATCGCTACGGTTGTGCTTGTACTAAAATAGAACACAATATGGGGGATGCAACTTGAAGACAAAAACAAATGAGTCAGAAGGATGGAGTGAGGGCACGTACCTGGACTTGGCGGTGGTCTACAAGGTCAACATCTTCATGAACTGTGGTTGCTGCTGTTGACGCTAACAGGATGCACTGTCAACTCATGGACAACTGGTAATGGGCAGTGAGCACCCAGTGGGGAGGGGGTATGCACTGTGGGTGGAACCCAGATTGTACTATGGGACAATCAGGAGTCTGAGAAATGGTCACTACTGAAAATTGAAGAGCCGGCAAGTGTGTTGTTACGATGAACAGTTGGGTTGTTGCAGCATATGCTGTGCTCCGTCGTGAGTTGACGGCGAGCTCGCTGTGCATCCTGCTGAACTACTGAACGCACTATTCGGCCTGCGAGGTGTGCCGTGTCTGTTGGGAGTTGCGCCTACAGGGCTGATTGTACGGCGCTAAGGGCGAATTGCGGGTTGTGGGCTGCGGACTGTAGATCGTGCATTACTGACTGTGGACTGTGGACTACGGATTGTGAACTTCTGCTCATGAGTTCTATGAGCGGGAGGGTAGCTGCTTCGACAGACTGTTGCTGGAGTTGGATTTGAAAGTGCGATTCAGAGTTGGATTCAGCAACAGAACAACCAACTGTTGCATCAAGCTCCAGTCGCAGGCAGCCTGCAGCAAGAGTTCTAAAAGCATTATTAGGTCATTGATGACTTGGGAAGGTGCAGCTGCTGCCTCTTGTGAAAAGTCTGTTGGATGCCGCCTGCTGCTGTGCCACCAGGCGTTGTGGCTAGTTTTTTCAAAAGAACAGTTTTTTGAGTGGGTAGCGACAATCGTCGAGGGTACTGCGTCTGCTGTGCTTTGCGCTGCACATCGCTGAGTATGGCGTTGTGATGGTTGTGCCGGGTGTTGCGCATCCCCACAGTACCTTGTTGGGTTTTTATTGCATATTGCCAGTAAGCACAGGGGGTGTGCTCTATTTGAACGCGACACGGTTTAGACTGCGTTGAGCCGGTTTGGTCAAGAGGGACGGCATCACGATGTAGGGGTAAAATCAGGCCCCTTAGGGGGGGGGGGGGGGGACTGTTATGAATTGGAGAGTCGTCAAGTGATCGACGTTCGACTGTTTAACTTTGGTTGGTCAACTGCTGCGCGTTTTGGCCATCATTGCGGGGCCCTCAGGCGATAGAAGATAACGAGGTTCTCTCCTGAGAGTTGAGTTGTCCCCTTCTGGTATCTCGAGAGTCTCAAACCTACCTCCATCGGTCCTTCTAACTCTCAGTCTAACCCTGGTTACGAGAGGAAGGCGGCAGGCGGGATTGCAACCCGTAGGACCGCATCAAGACTCTATGGGGAGTCATCCCACCGATTGCGGGAGCTCTACCGGAACTCAGGAGGAGTTCTGGAGGCAGGAAATTGAAAGGTAATTGTTGCTTTCCCTCTATAAACCCAGTATAACCCCTATCTATACATCTCCCTGTGTATTGGTTGATTGTATTGCATGCAACCCTACTTTGACCTTGGGATGACTTTCAGGACACAAAATCAGACTAAGTAAAAGAATTTATGTATAATGGCAGTTTTAGTTTCTTTGTTTGTTTGAAAGCAAACTGTCGCAAGGGGTTGCATCAGGGGGAAGGTTGGGAGGAAGCCAGTTTTGCTTGCGATTGAACAGGTCTTATAGGGTCAGGCATTGTTTCTAAGATGAATGGTCTGACTGCTGTATTTTGTTCTGTTTCTGAAGGGCCAAGCATTGTTTCTAAGACGAATGGCTTGGTCGATGTGTTTATTTAATCGTGCAAGGTATTGTTTCTAAGATGAATGGCCTGACTGTTTATTTTGTGGGGTATTGATTGTCTGAACTCTTAGGACCAGACATTGTTTCTAAGATGAATGGTCTGGTCGTTGTTTACTTTTGGTGGTTTCTGAACAGTCTCTTGGTCTTGGCCTAGGGTACTCTGCTTTTTTTTTCCAGTGTTGAGAAGAGAGGGTTGAGCATTGTCTCTAAGACGAATGACCCAACTGTTTTGGTTGTTTTGTTCTGAGGGAGATTTAGGCCAAAGGCTAGACATTGCACTCAGTCACATGCAGGCCAAACCACAAAGGTAAGTGCTCTCACCATCCCCAAGTCAATTTAACAGACAATAGTTCATAGTCTTTTAATGATTTAGCCCTCTATACCCTGCTTACATAGGGCATTGAGATTGGTCATTCATCTTAGAAACAATGCCAACTCTCTGCCTAAGTTATATACGAATAGGTTGCACAGTTACTTTTCTCTTCATTGGGCATATGACTAAGTCATTCGTCTCAGAAACAATGCTTAGTCGCCCTGATTTGTTTAAATAGTCATGTTATATATATTTCTTCGAACCTTAGTCTTGAAAAAGTGAGCGTAGGGCTGAGTCATTCTTCTTATAAACAATGCTCAGCCTGCCCAAGTTACCTCTAGTTACAACCCTTAATTATACTCTCTTAGTTTGTGATAAGGCTACAGTCAGATCATTCGTCTTAGAAACAATGTCTGGCTAGCCTTGTTCTTATAACATATAAATATGGAATTATAGAGATTCTTATTCCTTTGTTCACATTATAATCATGGCTCGACACGTGTTAGAGCAATAAGAGTTAGTTTCAATTCCTGCATTTTCTGAGCTAATTTTTTTTTGCTTAGATCGATTCTCGCATTTTCTGGATTCTTTTGTTATACTTGGCCTTGTATAAATTTTGGTACGTTACTTTCTCTACGGGAAGTGCTGCCGAAATTTCTACAAATCCAGGGAGTTAGTCAATTTTTGACTTTTCAAAGTTCAACTTGTTTAAAGTTTATATATGGCTTAGTGAAAATTTGGAAAGTCTCCCTTTCTAAAGGGAGTGCTGCCCAAATTTTTGCTAATTCAGGGAGTTATACAAAATTGGACTTTGAAAAGTCAAAGACTATTTTTGTTTTCATATTCGGGTTGGTATAAATTCTAGAAAGACACTTTTCCTACGGGAAGCGCTGCTGAAATTTTCTTAGTTTAAAGGAGATAGAGTATATTTTGACAGGTGACGATTCTGGCGATCCACCCTGGATGGGGGAGATTCTGCCATCAGCCTACCTTTGTTTTGGGTACTGGCTTAGAGGTAGGCTTAAACCTGGGTGGCAGATAGCTTGAGTGAGAATGTGCTATGGAGGTTCATCCCCCGTATGCTGATGTTTTGTTTGGGCATTGACCGGTTTTATGGTACATGCCTTTCTTGGACAGTCGATTCGGAACTTGGACTAGTTTCAGCTTGATCCTACAAGGATCATCTTCTGTTATCACTGATAACAGGTCGGTTGGTTGATCGCCGACTTGTCGACTCACGACACAACTTTGCTTATACCTCTACCTCAACTTGATTGCCTTAGCCCTGAGGCTTGATATGTTTCTTTGAAGATTTTTATTGGACTTCTTTTAATGACCATTATAAAGGACTTATGAGATTTATGGGAAATTTGACTATGACTGGGGCTTGAGTGTGTGAGTCGTGGTGTGATTTACAGGGAACAGTAAAGTTGACCACATTGGTGTATGGCAATGTGGCTATTGTGTGTACCTGTGTTTTATGCAGGTTAGTATTTTGGAGCTTGATACATGGGCCATACTTTGGAGGCAGTGAGAATGACAACCATGTGTCGCACGATCTGCATACCTGATGGGTTTATGTCTCCCCGTTCTTTTATTGTTATCTCGAGTTCTAAAATGATATATGAGTGTTGGGGTGCTTGTTTTATTTTATTGATGGATTTTGCTTATTAATTTTTATAGTTGGACGTTGTAGTCTGTGGCAGTCGTCAAACTCAAACCCCTTGACTTTCGCCCAGACCCGGAGTGGGACTCATCTCCAGGGCAGTAAGAAACGACTGCCACCACAGGTACGGACCTGTATACCACCCACTCTGCACAGAGTGCAGAAGAGGGTGTGTGGTCTTCAACCGCGCATGACGGTTGTCCAGCCTCGAGAGATTAACCCTCAAAGCGCGTGTCAGCCGACACTTGAGTGTCGAGTGTGACCCTCGAGATTAACGAGGACTGCATGATTATGGGCACCACATAGTACGCCATCATTGCGACTGCTTGCGTACGCCTGCATTGGGAGTCGATATAAGTAGGCCCTGCATTCGCGCGGTTTTATATTAAGTCTCACGCGCGACGCCTATCCGATTTCCGCATCGGAAAGTTATGGGTTAGCTACCGAGGGGCTAGGAGCGTTGTCGCGTTGTTTGTGTTGTGTCGTTTCGTATGTGTGTGTGTGTGTTTTATTTTTGCGTTCGTAGAGTGGTGTGCGCGTGGTGTGTAGGATGCGTCCTAGTCGACCGACGACGAGTCGCGCTTGGGACCTCAGCTCCCCAAGAGGTCAGTTCACGTGCGGGTCCGACAGAGGCGTAATACCACACGTACCCCCTATGCTACAGCGAAGGAGAAACACCCTCGGCTGTTGCACCTCTGCGATTGCAACTGATTAGCTTTCGTACTGTGGACTGGTAGCTCGGCGGGGATACGCCCATCGAAGGGAGGTGACAGCTCCCGCAAGGTGGAGGTAAGTTGTGCCTCACGTAGGCCCTATCCTGTCGTAGGGGCTGGCGAGAGGTATGGCACTCGGCCGGAGCGGCCTAAGGAAGCTCCATTTGTGTGTTCGTGACGAGGTTGGCCCAACTCCTGAGTGACGCGGCCGAGAGGGTCCCACGCTGCCTCGTGCGGTGTCGGACCGGTGCACTCGACACCGTCAACCACAGAGGCTGAGAGATCAATTGCGTTATGTGTTATGTCGGGTAAGCCTACGACAAGCACGGAGGATTAAACATCGATACGTTAGTCAAGCTTAATTAATATACGCCCCAACCATACGATCGGGGCGATTAAAGTGGGGTGATCGATGGGATTGCAATAGCACCCGGAATCCTAACGTTTCCTCGAGCGGCATGTCGTGCAAACTTATATACCGCAAACTGAGGTTGAGGTTACCGCTCGATCTCTCATATGTAGAGAGGCATTTGCCTCTTCGGCGGTGACTTCCTGGCCGCTCGGCCACCCAAGTAATCGACACCTCACCCCTTCCGCAGGGAAAACATCATTTTAAGCTCTGATATTCTCCACAAAGGTCCTAGACTCAGGCTATTTGGACTGATACCCGTTTATCTACCGTTACCGGACCTCTAAAAATATTAATTTTTCTTTTTCTGCTCGGCAACCGGTTCCCTATATGTTTACCGTTGCTTGAGTGGTATCGGCCGGCCTGCTAGTCTCTTCTCGCTGCTTTGAGTGTCAAAGATATACCCTCACTACTTGAGTGTTTTCCTGCTGTATCCCTCAAAGTCACGACCACAAGTAAGTATCGGCCCTTTGGGGCCGCTTAAATAAACAGGTGCCCCTGCGAAATACACACACACTTAGGCCGATATGCACTCATGCAGGCGCACAGACTTGCAGGTCACATACACACTTGTGCAGACAAACGCTCAAACAGGTACGCAGGTCAGCAAGCACAAACACACACAGACGTACAGGCCACACACACACTTAGGCCGATCAGCACTCAAGCGGGCACATAGACTTGTGCACACAGACGCATTCAAGCCGACAAACACTTTTACAGACACACATACCAGCAAACAAACACAAACAGACTCAATAAAACGCGAGAATTTCAACAAGGCATACATTCCACGGACAAAGCTAAGAAAATTATATGCGTTTGCAGCATTTCCGTTTCGCAACAGTGTTGCCAACGACAGGGCACAAGATTTGAACCCGTGCCCTAGACTGTGACTCAGCAGTTGGTAGTTGTTGTCGGAATCCGTTTAGGCCCTGTTGAAAAACGTGTGACAAGTGACACCAAAACATAGTTAGTAGTTAGTTATTTTCGTTTGTTTTTTTTGTTATTTTAATTAGTTATAGCTCTTTTTTTATTTTTTTATTGTGATTATTTCTTTTTACTTTTTCGATCTCGTAATCCGCACGTTATATTCGTATAAGTGAATCTGTGGCCAAATTGTGGGCAGGTTAATTTTTATCGAAGTTGCAGGACTTTGAACTCGATTCGCTCGATACAGAGAGAGGGAACTTTCAACTGCAGAGTCGAGGAGGAAATAACGAGCGCCGGAAGTGGTGAAAGAAAACAAGGATACGAGGGACAGGACGTGTGAGAGATGGAAATGGAAGGGAAAACTATTCAAAGGGAGATGGAGGAGAAGGGGGAGACAGAAGCGCACACGGGAGTAAAGGTGGATTAAGCAGGAGGAGAAGCGAGGAACAACGAGGAAGGAAAAGGGGAATATAGTCGGAAAGAGGAAAGGTGACAGCGCAGACGAATATAAGAAGTGTCCGCACAGATGAGCGTGAGGTGGAAGATGGGTGAGAATGCGGAGGTGCGGGCATAAATGGAGTACGCACGTGGCAGAAAGAGTGTGCACCCAAGAATGAGAGACTGAGCAGAGGAGGAAGAAGGGGGAACATCGGTCACGAGAATGAGAAGAAGGGGGTTAATAGTGAAGGGAAGAAGAAAAGGAAGGAGACGTGGGGAAAATGATGAAACAAAGAGAGAACAATGGTTTTGATTATAGATCTCTTAAAACCGACAACGCTTGTATTAAACCAGTAAGATAACTTTCATACATTCATTTTTATTATTTTTATTACTAATTATTATTATTATTTATTTATTTATTTATTATTATTAATGTTATTATTATTACTATTATTATTCTATGTTAAGGTCACGTGAATTGTGTCTTTCACTGTGTTAGGGAAACAAGAGAAGAAGAGAAACAAAAAAAATAATAATGGTAGATTTGTTTTGTTTTGTTTTTTCCACATAGTACGTGATGCTATGATTATCTGCAGAAAGGTGAGATCGAAGAGTGCGAAGTTTGAGATTGGAAGACGACGAGAAACAACAGCGAAGGAAAAAACGATCATGGCGCGAATAGGAAAATAGAGATAGCAGGAGGAACGAGTGTCTGCAGACAGACGGGCACAAGGCAGAAGATTGACGTCAATGCGGAGCAGAAGGGTGCGAGGGCAGAAAGTGAGTACATGGCAGAGAGACAAGGAGAATGCTAGTGCGACGGAAAAACTGACTCCATGGAGCGCATGGTAGGAACGTGGAGAGCGGAGCGCGAGGGGGATGGATGTGAAGAAGGAGAAATAAGCGTGATGGAAAAGATGACGGCGTTAGCGAGAAAAAACTAAGAGGTAGCAGGGAGAGGAAAAGCGAGCGCAAAAATATATAAGAGACAACGTGAGAAAAATATTCGGAACGACTTACTTGATCGTTGTTGGTCATTGTCTCTATAGTCGGGCGACAAACCCAAATACAACACACCCCGGATAATCTTGTATCTAACCAAATAGATAATTTGTATACATTCATTATCGCAGTTTAGCTATTATTATTATTTTATTGTTATTATTATGATTATTGTTACTATTATTATTATTATTATTATTTTATTGTTTTAACGATTTTTATCTTAGCTACGAGGGGGAGAAAAATAACACAGAAGAGAGGAAAAACAACACATAGTAGGAGGAGAAGATCACAGGAAAAGAAAAGAAAAAAAAACCAAAATAATAAAATTGTGGGAGGTGGAGAATTGTGGGATGTCTTATGCCTCCGCCTAAGGCGTCGTGAGGTTGGTTTTGTTATCCGCCCGACTTGCTAAAATGCGCGCTTGTGTCCGTCGTGTGCCCCATGGCCTAGTCTCAGTATGTTACACATTGTGACGGATCGTATTGCGTTAATGTTCCGTTTCGTGTTGGTTGTGGGACATGAAGGTTATTCTCCTCTGTCTCTTGGGTTTCGCTTGCGTCGGGTTTTGTTGGGGTTGCCAGCGGAAACAGATGCATGTGGATCCAAGTAGTGTCGTGTATTCCTTTTGCGCCCACATACACAAGTGGAGGGTTTGGTCGGTCTGAGCATGCAGGATGCGTGGTGCAGTCCTTTCTCTTTTGCCTCGTGTTTCATATGACAGAGATGAGGCAATGCAATTCGCCTTTTATATGTTGGGTGGACGGTTGCATCCGACTGTGAGCCAAAGAAGTTGGTGCTTCCTTCGTACATGTCGTTGTTCGGGGAGGATGGTGATCTCGCAATCACAGTGCAAGCGAGTGACCAGGTATTGTGAGCGGCCAATCGTGTGAGCAAGCGCATACGAAGGAGGAAGACTGTATGAGAGCAGAGGTGGATAGCACGAGAGGAAAAAAAATGAGCGTATGGTAAGTGGAAGGATACGCATAGCAAAGAGGAGAAAAACACGAAAAGAAAAAAATAACAAAGAGTACAAAAAAAACAAATTGAGAGGGAGTGAAAGCAAGTAGGAAAGAGAGAAGGGGAATAAATGAAGAATTGGAAGGGGACAAAGTGCGTACCTGATAGTGTTGCCCCACCTCGAACATACCCCCCTCCTCTCTTTCCCACGAATGCACATTGTCGGAAAAATTGTTTGTATATATTGTATTTGATATTATTTAATCAATTCTCTTATCTTTGGCTTTTTACTACCATTAGTAATCATCATTGGACGAAAGATTTTGAAAAAGAAGATGATGAAGAAAATAATAGGAGGGAGGAAACTTGAGAGGAAAAAATCAACCTTTGGTGTTGTTTGTCGCAATCATCGCTGAAGTGCATCCTTCCCTCTTCGTGACTGTATCAAACCGGAAAGATAACTTGCATACGTTCACCATGTATGAAACCCGAACGCTATATACATAGAACAATTTGTGACCAGGTTCGTTAAAAAAAAAAAAAACAGTAATGAACGAGGTGGTGCACTTCACCTTTGGTATGTTTGATATATGGTTGCTATGAGCCAGAGCAGTTGGTGGTTCCTTCGTGGGAAGAGTAGTAAAAAACTACAGTCTGAGGCGCTTTGCTACTTGAGTGTATGCAAAAATGCATGTGATTGAAAAATAGCGGGATACTTCAGTGTGAGTTATCTTACTACTTGTTTATGAATGTCTAACAAGTATATGTATAGATAAAATTTGGTTGTTTATAATTTATTCACGTGCATGTTGTTTGTGAAACATCGAACAAGTAGTAGTATGATACTTCAGTAAGGTCATTTTATTACTTGTTTAGAGTGAGACTACATAATCTTCGAGGGGTAGTAGGGGGCTCCAGTGAGGGTCTACCTATTACCGACGTGAATGTAAATTAAGTTATGGTGAAAATGTGGTATGATATTTCAGCCTTAGTCATCCTACTGCTTGTTGTCTTTTTTTTTACATGTCATTTGCTCGAACGGGTAGTAGGATACTTCAATGGGGGTTATCCTACTGCTTTTTTTAAGTTAGTTTGCGTAATATTTGAACGAGTAGTAGGATACTCCAATGAAAGTCATTTTATTACTTGTTTGAAAATTGATCTGCACAATATTCAAAAGGTAATAGGAGACTCCGGTGAAGGTCATCATATTACTTGTTTGGAGTTAGACTGCAGAATATTCAAAAGGTCGTAAGAAACTTCAGGGTAATCCTATTACTAACTTAAATTTTACATTAACCTACGCTAAAATGAAATGTGATGTTGTTTGTTTGTTGGATGTGAATCATACTACTACTTGTTTAATGTTGAAGGGTAGTGCGGTACTACCGTGTGAATTATCTTACTAGTATTCTAAAATATATATATATATATACTGTTTGTATATTGTTATTATACTATTTGTATGAATGAGGATTTAATGGTATTGAAATGGTAGTCAGATACTCCAGGGTGAGTCATCTTACTACTTGTTTGAACTGAGTTGCCTGATATTGATAAAGTGGTAGGAAACTTCGGTGCGAGTCAATCTGCTCAATTGAATCCATATTGACTAATAAGTATGAGGATGATGGCTCTAGTTAGGGTATTCATACTGCATACTTACATGAAATTCTCTTACCGCTTTATCAATATCTGGCAACTCAGTTCAAACATGTAGTAAGATAACTCACCCTGGAGTATCTGACTAGAATTTCAATACCATTAAATCCACATTTACATAAACAGTATGATAACGACAGATAAAATATATATATATATATATATTTTAGACTAGTAATAGACTAACTCATACTAGAGTACCCCACTACCCTTCAACATTAAACAAATAGTAGTATGACTCACACTGGAGCAACCCACCATTCGTTTAACGTCCAACAAACAAACTGGAGGCCGAATCAATTGAGAAGTAGTATGACTCACCATAGAAGTAAGATGAATCAAATTGAAGTCTCTATTCATTGAAGTCATCGTTACTTCTTTATCAAACAAATATTGAGCAGTCATTGAACGTTGAATTGAGAAGTATGACGAATCATACTGGAGCCTCTATCCACTACAACTATCATTAATGTTTTCGGGTGCTCAAACTGAAAAGAACTGAGAAAAAAAAAAGACATATGCGAGTGTGAATCTTCTTTTTACTTGCCTAAGAATAGGTTAATCGGGGTCATAAAGCGTTGTGATAGAGACTTAAGTATGATTTATCCTACTGCTTAATTGAATCCATATTGACAAATAAGTATGAGGATGAAGGTCAGTGAGGGTCTTCATACTGCATACTGACATTTAGTCGGATTAGACTATAGTCCTCTGTTAGGTTGAAATTCATATTACTTGACTTCATATGGGGTCATATCGATAGCAAAGAGGTGTTGAAATCGTGTTGACCTGTGCGTGATTGCAGATCATCTCAAGTAAAAAAAAAGTTCCAAGACGACTCATTATAAGTCTATACATGACTACATGTTGTTCCCTTACAGTAACTAGTCGGGTTGGCGACTTAACCCTCACTTACCCTCAACACTCATACTGTGCATCGATCTCTGCACTAAAAGGCACTTTCTAATTTACACGTCATGTGTTTGGTAAAAAAAGGTAATTGAATTATGAAAATCAAATGAGACTGAATGACTAAGTCGAAAAGAGGGTGTTTTACTGTAAGGTTTTGAAGCGTAAGAGTAATGTGGGTGAAAGTGAACAAATGGTTGACTCTATTACAATTGTGTAATGCGTTTGGTTTTGTTTCCCGGTCAGTAAAACAACCAACCATATGTCATTCAATGTGTAACTCATGTTGATATACTTATTATGCTCATATAAACCGTGACTGAGATACTTCATCGACACGTAACCTTTGAACATTTGGTTTGGATATCTGGCTTTCATATTTATTGATGTTAAGGAAATTAAGATCACTTGCAAGACCAAAAAAACTTATACATTTCATATTTCATTTGAAAAGTCACGAGTCCATCTTATTTTTGATACATGATTGAAAGTAAAAAACCTACGTTTCTTTTCTATTTCAAAGGTCAAAGTTTTGTGCATTTTAATGTTTTTCTTTGCTTATGTGAAAATGTAAAAATAACTCATTGTTTTTAAATCTCAATCCTTAAAGTTTATTCATTATATGTTTATTGATTGTGAAAAAAAATTGTATAACATTTATAATTTATGGGTTAAGTGCAAATAAATTAAAATATTGTATGGGAAAAAGTTTGTCAATAAAGTCGACATGAATTGTAAGTTGCTCTGGGAGATTAGGCTCTCGATGTCCGACACATATACGGATCAGTCTTAGGCATTCAACCTCGCATATACATATAATACGGCGATCGAGCAAACGTCCTCAACTAACTTACCTTTATTGCTAGTAAAATCGTCTGCACGTGAGTTAGTATCGCAGCATGGATACTCCTACCTAGTGGTGGTGACAACCCCTTAGGTAGAGGTGAGATGTACCTCACGAAGCCCTGTCCTTTCGCAGGGAGTCGTGAGAGGTATAGTTGATACTCACGATCGGAGTAGTATCTCCGTTGACTCAAAAACAAGTACTGAGCGGATAGCGGAACACTCCATTCACCTTCACTAAGTATTGTTTAACTTTGCATGTCACCGTTGTGATTAGGCCGTAGTGTTTGGTCATAAATGACACCATAATATATTTAAATAATAAAATATTAAATTTTCAAGAAAATAAGAGTTTTTGCCGTAAAAGTAGCAAAGAGTGTGGTCAACCTTTACTTGAGGTTTCACATGTCACTATTGTGATCAGGCCGTAGTGTCTGGTAATAAATAACACCATAATATATTTAAACAATAAAATATAAAATTCTCAAAAAAATAAGAGTTTTTGCCGTAAAAGTAGTAAAGGGTGTGGTCAACCTTTACTTGAGGTTTCACACAACCCACTATTGTCGTGGTCAGGTTATGGAGTAAGAATATCGCATTGATAAAAATTAATTCACATAAATATGTAATCGTCTTAGAGAAAATAGTTTTATTGTAGCAACAACGAAGCACAACTTTCACTTAGGGCTGATGTGGTGTTTACTGGTTTCGATTCCAATTGCATGATTTTACTAAATAATTAATTTTATAAACTATAAAAATACAAAAAAATGTCTGACCAAGCAAGAGGCAGTGAGCGCAACCTTCACGAGGGCTGCTCACACTTGTTGATTGTTCTGTGATTGAGTAATTTGTCGTGATCCCAATGAAATTGTTTTACTAATTATAAAAATATGGGAGATCGTTAATCGAACAAGTGGTAGTAAGCACGACCTTCAATTAGCTCTGATCCTGTTTGCCAGTTGTATCGTGATTAAGTGATCAGTCGTTATCCCAATCATTAACTCTTACTTACTAAAATTACTATTTTTAAATTAAAAAATATAAAAAATGTGTGACCCAAAAAGCGGTAGTAAGCGTAACCTTCATTTAGGATTGATCTTGTTTGCTGGTTGTTCCATAATTGAATAATCAGTCACGATCTCAATTACAAATTTTACTAATTAATAATTTGAAACTTACAAAAGTAATAAAAATTGTTTGGCCTGGCATGCGGCAATGAGCTCAACCTTCACTTAGGGTTGCTCCCGCTTGCTGACTGTCATATGATTGAGTGATCATTTTACCAATTAATAAAAGTTATAAAATTATCTGGCCTATTAAACGGCAATGAACTCATCACTTAGAGTTGTCCCCTCTTGCTAGTTGTCCCGTTATTAGGTGATCAAACATGATCTCAATCATAAAAAATTACTAATTAATTAAGTTTTTAAATTATAAAAATAATAAATTTGGTTGGCCTAAAAGGAGGAGGTGAGCTCAACCTTCGCTTACGGATGCTCGCACTTGCAGACTGTCTCGTTATTGGGTGATAACTCATGATCCCTATCACGAGATTTTACTAATTAGTTAATTTCGAAATTGCAATGCAAGCAACGTTGAGGGTGCACTGGTATCGATGAACAAAACCCCTCTAGTAGCGAGTTCACATTTTCTTCTCTATTGTCTAAGTAGTTAATCAATGTTCCCTCTTATAGTGGGGACTAATTGATATCAATCAGGTCAAGGATCCAGTCTCTTTTGTCAGGAAATTTTTTTTATTTAAAAAATGAAGCTATAATCACAACCAACTTTATTCGTTTTGCGTCTCTGAGCCTGCAGATATCCAATGAGCAACTAATAAGAACTTTACTCGCCTCTCCCCTTTTGTGAATGTGACCTCGTTGGAAGCTGGCATATTCAACCTCTACTGTCATTAATTAGGTCGTGGAGGACAGAATAAAAAAATCCCAACTTGTTATGCTCAACAATGTGAAAGGGAAATAGTGAAGATCAACTCAAATTTGGACCGACGAGTCTGTCTTTTATTTGCTTATTAAATCGTTTATTTAAGTTTGCTTATGAATGAGCGAAGACTCCATTTTATATTTGAAAGTAAAGTTTTAGATTGACTTTCTCTCTTACTCGAGGCATGAGTTAAGAATTGTTTGTTCATTGATTAGTCTCAGACTTTAATCTGTTTTGGCTTTCGCTCAAAAAAAATGTGGGAGATTTAAACGAAAAATCAATAATAATATATATATTTTTAATGAAACATTTGGGCGCGATTTGAAGACCGCCAAAAAAAGTCGAATGAAGAGATTTTATGAGCGGAGCATTTGATATAAAACTCGCAACACCTGGATATTTGTCTGCCAGCCTGTCAACTAAAAGTTCGCAGCGAGCTAACACATTACCGTAAACTTGAAAAGTTGATTAGAATAATCGATAATATTTGCTTTTAGTGGAGATCGAACTAAGATCTGCAGTTCAACAGTTCGTCGGCGTACCAGCTAAGCTAAGTCCGTCGGTCTCCGAATCGGTACTGAGACTGAGTAAAAAAATGAGACGATTTTTTTAAATAAAAAATAACAATGATTAAACAGAAAACAAAAGGAGAAGGGGAGAGTGAGAATTGTTGACATTCTCGTGGTCCGACCAGTATGCAATGTTCCCTTTCATCACTTTCTCCCATCTCCCTATTCTTTGACTTTCCTCGTCTTTCTTTTTTGTCAGAAGTTACGGTAGCGCTGTCGGGCGCAATCGGTCCGGCACCGCACGGGGGCAGCGCGGGACCCTCCCGGCCGCGTCACGCAGGAGTTGGTTTTCAATCCTTCGTCGCAAAAATACATGGAGCTTCCACAAGCCGCTCCGGCCGGGTGCGCCAGCCATACCTCTCGCGAGCCCCTACGAC
>BFEA01000148.1:274903-292597 GCA_003427395.1 Chara braunii | reverse complement strand
CCATTCACCATGGAAACAATGCCTGGTTCCCCAGAAAATAGCTAAATAAACACAGCAACCAGGCCATTCACCTTGGAAACAATGCCTGGTCCTTCAGAAAACAGTCAAATAAACATAGCCCTGAGTCATTCACAGTAGAAACAATGCTCCGGCTTTGGTCGACCCGGTCAAACGCATGCAGTCTGCCTTCCTCCCAGCTTCCCCCATTTCATACCTTAGTCTGCTTTCAGTCACAAATAAACTGAAACTTATGCTTCACTCTCACACATTCTTTCCATTCAATCTGATTAGGTCCTGAAGAGAAAGCAAAAACCATAGGGACAACACAGGCATACCGCAATCATACTACAGGGATATAGGCAAACATGGGTAGTAGAAGGTTGTACAGGTGGAAGTGGTTTACCTGACAATTCCCTGCCTCCAGAACCTCGCCTAGGTTCCGGCAGAGCTCCTGCAATCGGTGGGTGGACTCCCCACAGAGTCTTGACGCGGACCTACGGGTTGCAAYCCCGCCTGCCGCCTTCCTCTCGTAACCAACAGACTGGTCTTAGACTTAGAAAGATAGAAAGAGAAAAGTGTGAGACTCTCAGATCCAAGAAGAGGTGCTCTCAAACTCGCAGGAGAGGGCCTTGATATCTCGATTCGCCTGAGGGCCCCGCAATGGCGGCCGAAACACGCAGCTGTAAGTCAACCGGAAGCCAAGCTGCTAAGTCAAACTCTCCTGACGAGCCCTTAATCCGCAACAATGGTCGTCTTCACCACCACGGTCTGACTACTTCTCTACRCCCCAACATCTCTCCTTGGCCAATCCCCGATGCCAATCTCAACACGCCGTCGTGCTATACTTTCGTGGCGTACAGGCATCAACATCACGGTACCCTGCTGGAGTAACTAGTATGGAGTAGCTAAGCCGTTAAGGACACTGAAGCATACCAATTTGTAATAAACACAGTGACTGCAGCCGCAGAACGCCAGCTGAAGCCGGACTCGGACAACCGAGCACAGCAACGGACCATCCAGGAGCAATGGTCAGAATGTCCAGCTACTTGGGCAGTAGAGGGAGCCACAGCTGTGCGCAAACGCAACGAGGATGCGACAGTTCACACAGCCGCACCTTCAATGTACACCCAGGCCAAAAGTACCCAGCCTCCTAGTCACGGTAACAGCCCCTCCCGCTTCACCACAAGAAGCTTGTGTTCAAGCTGAGCGCCTGACAGAAAGGGCGCTTTACCTGTGACAAACACGCAGTACGCCTATTACAACATGACATCGTGCAGCAGACGGCAGCTTGCACAGTCTTTGCAGCAGCCACCTGATAAGTTGTAGTTCATCCTACAGTAGCTTAGCAAGGCAGAGTCCCCCCCCCTTTTTCGAACTCGGTTGTTGCTGCGCATCAAACAGCTTAGCGCCCACGAATGAGCCTTCAATTATCGCTCCCCGCCTTCCTGCTACCTAAGTGGCGGCGCGACCCTCACCCTGGTTAGTCGGTAAGTTTCCCAATTAGCCCCCTTCCTTTCTCCCTGTAGCTTTGCGGTCGAGCTCACCCGCCCATAGGTAAGCCTCCGGCCCCGCGGCCGGCCCCGCACTACTTGCCTCAACGGTGTACCAGAAGTCAAACGAATTTGCCCGCAAATACGGCGAGATCCATCCCCCCTCTGTGACAAAACCCAGCCACTCCCCCGTGCGCAGCCCGTTGTATCAACCCAGGTTATACCACTTACTTGTAGGCAATACCGATGCCTCCCTCACACCCACATCACCCAACATCCCTGCTTCATACATGCATCCTGCACAGATTCGTGTCCCGATTCATTCGTTTTTCTTCCCTCTCCCCCGACACTTGTTCGCGCACAACTTTCTCTCACTAACTTCCGAAATACTAACTTTCCTTCTAACTTGAACGCGGATTTGGGGTTGCAGGCCTCAGAAACCTCGAGATCGAGCCTTTCCTCGCTTGATTCTGTTAAGAATCGAGCGGAGTGTCACTCCTTCCTTCCCTTCGTCCCTCCGCCATCACCATCCCCGCGCGGCCTGTTTTCTCGACTAACTTCTCTTTACTAACTCTTTCATTAATCTAATACTCCAAACGAACTCGCCCGGGGTTAAAACCTCAGAAAAACGAGTCTTTACGCGCTCGTTTCCCTTCAAGAACGAGCGAGTTTCACGACCTTCGTCCTCACTGTTTCCTTTTTCATCATCTCTCCTCGCACACTGTCTTCCACTAACCTCTTTTTCTACTAACCTATCACTCAAACCAACACTACAGTCTGATTCGCCCGGGGTTAAACCCCCGGGAATGTCTCTTTCCTCTCTTGATTCCGTTAAGGAACGGGAGAGCTACGTTTTTCAGACCGCGCCCACTGAGCAATCCGCCATCTCCTTTTGAATGCACCCTGGCGCGAAACCAGGCCAGGTTCATTTCTCTTTTTCTTTTTTTTTGTTGCGTAGCCTCCCCGCAGTCTTTCTCCTTCTTCTCGCTCCTCCCTACTACTTCAGCGCCTGCCCCCACAACACTTCACTCCTCCTCACCTCCARCCTACTCTTCTCTGCGCCTGCACCCGACAAAAATCCCGTCCGCGTTCATCCTCCACCTTCCCACTCTATCGCGCTATTGCTCCCTTGCTATTGCGCAGCACCGCTCGCCCGGCCCCGTCGCTCTGGCCTAACGCTCATCCCCGCTGCCGCAGGCACCCGCCTCCTGCGAAAGTAGGACAACGGAGTAAAAGTCAGCGTGCCCCGGCTCTTTCGTGATTTATCCGTGTCATCCTAGCGCAGGCGCCATGCGAATCCTCTGTGTATCGTTCCAATTTTAACGGATGTCCCGAAGGACTTTGGCCAGGGGAATGCCCCGCGACTCCTCCGAAGGCCACACGGCCTCCCTCTTGCACTCACGCACGCACCGGGCCAGGCTCGCGTCCGGGTTACCATGCCCCAAGTCAAACGTGGCCGCGCATAATAGTGAAAACAATGACTAGAAGTAAAATAAAATAACACATACATATAAAAATTCCTAAACAAAGGACGGGAACTGCCGGCACCCTACCGGCCCCCTGGACCGGGCCTGCCGCCGCACCGCCGAAAAAACTGAGGGGGATAGCCCTGGTGGCCCTCAGCCCCAATGATTCCTTCCGCGACACCCCGCTGCGGTTGCCGCGCCGATGCCCTCTAACCTCGATCCCCGAACCTCCATATCGTCAACCCACTGCCGTAACCTATAGGGCTAAGCCCAAGCCTACAACAGCTACAACCGAGACTCCATATAGGATGATACGGCGCGGCCGTTCAGGGCCGCAAAAGCGTGCTGCGCCATTCCTCAGCCCACATCTACGCGCACGGCCACCGAGAGTCCGCGCCGGCCTATCACAGTCACACCGTCGCCATCGTTGCCGATGTCGTCGTCGGGGTCGTTTCTCCGCACGCGCGCTCGACTCGGTCAATATGTACCAATCAAACGAAAATATTCTTAATTCTTGCTTAATCAAAAATAAATAAATAATGATAATATCACCAAGCAAAACAACCGGGGTCTGGGCCGGCTTTGCGATCAACAATAGAAAAGAATCACGCGCGCCTTAAACCTGCGCGCCTACGCACTCGCCATTGTGGTCAACCATCCTGTCAACGTAAATTACAGACGCGGTCATGCCTAGCGTGGTATACTTAAATTTTAAGCCAAACAACTTTCTGTTTACTTGCAAAAAACAGGGCGGATACCCTTGTAAGGGTATTCGCACCGACAGTGCAGCCGAACTTGGCGTCCTACAACTCAACAATCTTTCAACAATAAGTAAGTAGGGGGGGAGGAACTCATTGTCCTTGGATAACCTTCCTACAGTAATCATCCTCATCTATGCACTTGACCCACCGACGCACACAACCTTATCCCATAACTGCTCGAGGTAGAGTAAGGCAGCTGGGTCATGCTAACTATATCTGTATTATTCCAATTTTAACGGATGTCCCGAAGGACAAAGGCCCCATGATACCACCATTGGACAACTCGCCCCTAAACAATTTAGAATTACAATATATTATTGATCTATTTTCAGTGGATCTTGAACTGAGGTTTGTATTTAAACAATCCGCAAGTGTACCAACTAAGTTGGACTCGTTGGTTTTCGGTTCCGGAAGTGATACATAGAAACGGGAAAAAATAATAATAATAAAATAATTCATTAATAAAAAATAAGAAATAAAAGAGAGAGAAAGAGGGGGGGGGGTGACTTCCGACACTTCCTTGTTCCCGTTGCTCGGACCCATGCTCGGGACCGATGTTTAAACCAAAGAGAATAGCCTTGCAAGACCCTCAACCCCTTTGTCTCCTCCAATATACTCAATCACTTTGTCACATCTCTCATGCCTCGATCTGCATATTTGTCACATGAAAGTTCAATGTCGTAATGAATGGGGTCAGACCAAAGTCTAATTCTAGCACACACAAAACTTTCTATAAATAACATCTACCTGGGGTTTATGCCCCCTAAACTACCCCAATGCCACACCTTTGCCTATCGGCCCCTGTCAAGGCCACAACTTGACTCATCGACCGAACCCACGATCGTCAATCTTCGACACTCATTGCATCGAGGGTTGGGTTTCATCTACAACTACCGTACATATTACCTACCACGCCAAAACGATGTCACCGTTATTTTAGGTCTGGGCAAGCGCCCACTTTCAATTTGTACCTTTACTATTTAGGTGGCGAACCCCCCGAGTCTTACATGTGTCGAACTGCGTTTACATTGGCGAAACAGAAACCCTTACAAGGGTATTTACT
Source organism: Chara braunii (assembly GCA_003427395.1). Classification (NCBI taxonomy): domain Eukaryota; kingdom Viridiplantae; phylum Streptophyta; class Charophyceae; order Charales; family Characeae; genus Chara; species Chara braunii. Next base: position 287,817 of record BFEA01000148.1, on the reverse strand, counting down.
CGAGTTTTTCAATGTCGGACGTTGTCCGTTTTTTTCGTTAAATTGAGGGACTTGATGAGACTGACGTCTGCCAGAAGTTTATTAAGACTAGCCTATGACCAAGAGACTATAACCTTTTTACCTTAGCCCGGACGCTTGTGACGTTCGATAACAATGGCGGTAATCGGCAGTGTGATCAGTCGAATGCGGTTTCTACCAGGACCACGATGGCATACGGTCGTGAAAATGTTAAAGCTAAGACTTATCCTACCTAGAATAATAACGCGCGACTGTTAAGTCGCGTGATTCAAGGCCTGTGTGAGTGATAGGGATAGTTGCGCCAAGTGCACGACTACTATATAGCGAGGTAGGGTACTCCTATGGTTGGACAGAACCGGTAGGGCTACAAAGTCAAAGGGTTGAGCAAGTAGAGTGCGTATGTTTTTCATTAAAAAAACAGCTCCTCTGGCCCAGTAGGTGTGAGTATCGGCCTTACATCCAGCAGATGTTAGGATCGAGCCCAATAGCGTCCGACTGGTACTAGCTCCTTTTGCAGGAGCAGATATAGGGCTAAGGCCATTGGGTACGACCGATTTCGATCGTATGATCGTTAAGATCGTGCGGCCGAAATCCGTCGTGTAGAGGTTAGCAAGGCACCTGCGCAAAGGATTACATACATAAATCAAGAAATATCCCATAAATTTTCGATTCTCCGAAGAGAATCGAACTCAAGTCTTCATGGTCGGAAGGATTCCTTCCTCTTCGGGAGAAAAGGCGGGGGGGTCGATGTGCTTTACAAGGCATGCCTTGCAGAATGTCGTTGGAAAATTTTACTGACAAATAAGAAGTATAACAATCAAGGCGCCTCACACACTTTACCCTATGCGGACTTTAACCACCAATCCTCCTGACATTGAAAAATTGGGAGGACCGGTAGCACACACTAATGAGGGTTACCGGTAGGACCGTATGGAGAACCAACTCAGTGCCAAAAATGAAAAATGCTCCAAATCGGCATAACAATCATTTCACTACCTAAAACGTTTTTTTTTTTTTAAATATATTTATTTAAAAAATCACGATATAATCAACTGGGACACTAGTTTTCAAAAATTTTATCGAATTGGTCTGAGCATGAAAAATCATCCAAGTTGGGGTGCTTTTCCATTGACCGATAGCTGGCGGAGAGAGAAGGTTAACAATTGTCGTATTTTTCATCACCACTTCAGGATGCAGCCTGCCTAAACAGGTGGTTTTCAGGGTCTTCGGACCTTTCACCACCTCAGGACCATTCATGATTTTCAGACTGCCCAAAACCCTCACTCCTAAATTTTCAGCTACCCGACAACCGCTTGTGCTGGCGGAGTGACAGAAATGGAAAATGCTCCGATTCGGCGTAACGATAATGTCAACATCTAAACCTTTTTTTATTTTTTTCTATAAAGATCACAACCTTATCTACCATATACCAAAATTTATGATTTTTCTGTGGATTATTCAGGGCGCAAAAAATCACCAAAGTTTGTGCTTTGAAAGTGGGTGACTGGACCCGCTAGTTGCTTGTCGGTCGGCGACCCTTTCCAAATGCGGCCCTAACACACTGGAATGCTCATTTTCGGCTAGCAGGGGGACTAGTGGTTTAAGCACTGTTTCAAATAGGTAAACGGTAATCATCTCCGATAGTGATACCAATATAGTAAACCTAAACGTCGATCAAAACAATGTCGACCTTTGCACACGTGCGTGCAATGAGTGAGACCATGTTAATCAAAATTATAAACCCCCTCAAGCTCGCATTGCTGTGCGAGATCATTGATCATACCATTTTTTTTAGGGAACGTCATACATTTAGATAAACAATTCACGCCCACACACTCTCTGACTTGTCCACAGGTGCGCTCGCCATTCCGACTAATGAAAGTCGGTTGCCGGTTGTGCAAACAAAAAGTGTTACTGCCTCTATTATCATTTTGGATGGGGCTCATGCGGGTCATAAAAACATGATCAAATACCATTGTAAGGGTATTTTGTGTCGACAATGTGCTACCTAAAAAATTGTGTTTGATAAAATGCTCACACACAAACCGTCAACTGCCTACCTTTAAAAAACTTCCTTATACACCGCTGTTACACAAACAAATTGATAATATACATACATACACATACACGTATATATATATATATATACAAGAGTGTACGTATATGGATGTATACTCCGAAAACAAATGTCTGCATGTTTTATTACATCCCACTGTGCTTCTTCCTCATTAGTGTGAAAGAGCACGATTAACTTTTCGTAAAGGGGTTACTGTTTTTCATCTCAATCGTTATTTTTCATATCTATAGTCTCCCTTATGAGGAAAGACGAACAATGTCGAACGTCTGAGAATCCTGCCAAATGGATGAAATACCAAATATTGAAGCACAAACGTTCGATAAAACATTCCCGCCCTGTAGCATACACATGAGATGAAGCTGGTGAAAATTGAGTCGGGCACCTCCTAAACGCCAACTGATATCCTGCCTAGAAAAATGTGTTCAACAAAATTCTCACACCTTGGGCCTCGCTCCACTACACGACACTCTACATGCATTTATAAGCGTTCTTGGCTAAATACATTAAAAAATGTTGGACTCGTCTGAATGCACATAGTTGAGAAAGCGTCCAAACACATGTAGAGTGTCGTGTTGCGGAGCGAACCCATCTACTACGGCCCTTGCCGCACCACTGTCGAAAGGCACAAAATTTTGACGGTTGGCAGAACAAATTCGACAGCCTCCATTCGACAATTTTTCTCCCCTTCACCACACAGCAATGTAGAGTGCACGCACTTGTGAAAGCACGATGGAAAAAGACGAACGCGCCTGAGGGTACGACAAGCATTAGTCCATCCCGACCTTACCCCCACTCACCAAATTTCGAAGGGAGGTCGATGGCGCAACCGAGAGGTGTTGAAAGCATAGGAGTAGCAGGCTAGGGATTGAACAACTTTTGACGAGGTGTCGAGAAACATTCTATGACAACTGGCGAATTTTCTTGACGTCTCCGACTTCGATAGTCTGTATGGCGAAGAAAAACTGTCAAAAATTGCATTTTCGACAGTGGTGTGGCGAGGCCCTACGCCTCACAAATGGCCCGCAACCGTCCGCCAGGCATGCCTGAACCCTGACACAGACCTGCTCGACTGCACGATCCAGGCTGGTGCCACCACTCTTAGCATGGTATAACAGGGTACTATGTGAGCCTGCATATGTTACCTGCACTGCAGATATGTTGCCTATGTTCCGTCTAAAAGGACTGGATTCGAACTCGGGGTCGTATATCTCAACAGTTGTTTTACCAATCCAATGGCTGGGGCATCCACTGGTCGTCGAGGAAAAAGAGGTTACAGCATGAAAAAGATACGTCACCCCTTCACCATCCCGCCCTTGCACCTCTTGACTATGCGCCCCTTGCACCTCTTGACTATCCGCCCCTTGCACCTCTTTTTGTGTTTGTCAGGGGCCGGGAAAAGGGGTGGGGAAGGTGAAGGAGGAGGGGGGTAGGTGCTCTTCGGCGTGGGGTCCATCCAACCCAACAGAAGGTTCCGGAAATCGGAATTCTTTCGCGACGGAGGCGAAAATCCTCTGCTCAGTCGGGATTTCTCTCTTTTTTTTTTTTTTTTTTGGGACTCAGTCGTGATTTCGGTGTGCTTCGCTGAAGGGTTCATCCAACAGAAGGTTCCTGAATTCGCGAGGGAACCACAAACAATTCGCTCCATTCCCTTCTGCACTCTTTTCGCCCCTTTTTTCTGGTACTCGCGTGGGGGGCGTGCTTGTTTTACTACCTTACCCCATCTACAGAAGGTAGAGGGAGGGACTGAATATTGATTACGAGCGGGGTGTGATCTGTATGTGGGGGTCACTACGAGGGGGTTGTGTGCGCAGTCGGTGTCGGGGTCACTACGAGGGGGTTGTGTGCGGAGTCGGTGTCTCTTTTAGCTGGAGGCCGCTGTGCACGCACGGAGCAGTACAGCATTCGTGTCGGCGTCGGCGGCTGTCAAAGGCAGCTTGCAGGGAACGCACGCACGCGGGTGTGACACGTGGCAGCGATCCAAACCAAGGGTCTAATCGCCTGCTAACGATTCTGGGCCGTTAGATTCTTCTGTCCTCACATCCGTGGACAGCTGGTCTTCGAGCTTTTGGCTATGGCGTCGACGACAGCTGCTGCCGCCGCAGTCGCGCCCATTGCAGGCGTTGCTTCTTCATCGAAGACTTCGAGGAAGGAACAACGGAGAGCTGCGCGCCAAGCAACGTCCTCCTCATGGATATGTCAGAGAACCGGCCTTCGTGTGACCTCCACTGCCTCCTCTTTCCTCTCTTCTCCCACCTTCTCCTCCTCCTCGCTTGCCGTGAGAGATAATGGCCACCATAGCCATGGAGCGGCGCCGGCGGGCAGAAGACTCACAGTGACGAAGAGTATGGCGAAGGAGTTGTACTTCAACAAAGATGGCTCGGCGATGAAGAAGATGCAGGTTCGTTCTTCTTGAACGTGTTTTTTACATAGTCAGTGTGACTCTCCTGTTAACGAGGAGCAAGAGAGAACTACGGCGCAGTTATCATTTGAGTTTGAAAATGCACTTGGTGAGGCAAAAGGCCTGAAAATGTCGAATATATACAAGCTAGGTTTCGGGTCCGGTGGGGTCACGTGGGGTTGTGTTGTGTTCGGGGTAACCCCTGAAGGGCATTTTGCAAACAGTTTTCGTGATTGCGCTTTAGTTATACCCCCCTGAAGAAAGTCACATGTGGAGGGCAGAGATTTCACAACGGCCTGTGGAGCATCTTTTTGGCACTGGATCGGTCTAAGGCAGAGTTCCGCCGTCCGTATGTTCGTTCCCCGCCCCCCACTTTCCTTACGTTTTTTTTCTTCCTTATATTTGTCCCCTTGTTTGAGCTTCTCTCACTGCCTCCTCTCTCATTTTGAACTGCCTTTGTCTGCTATGGTGTCGTAGCATGACCCTGTCACTGCCTCCTCTCTCATTTTAAACTCCCTTTGTTGTCTGCTATGGTGTCGTAGCATGAACCTGGCCTGCCTTTTAGACCAGGTCGTGCTTAGTTACGGTGCGAGCGACTCCCGGTGGGTTCTGACCACCGATTTTTACTGTTGAATGCTGTCTCATGTCGTTGCACGATCCTGGTCGGCTTTCTAGACGAGGTGAAAGTTTTACGGTTGATTGCTAATCTGCCCCTGAGCTGCACAGGGAGCCTGATGAACCCTCCTCCACGAATATCTTTTCCGTACCCTGCTCGGTATGATTATGTGATGACGTCTGCTCCTATTCTGTACCCTAACCCTGTGCGACCTTTTTTTCATTCGTGTTAAATATCGCTCCCTTCTCTTCTTCTTTTTCTCTCTTCTTTTCTTCTCTCTGCTCTTCTCTTCTCATCTCCATCATTCTCCTTTTCTCTTCTTCTCTCTTTCTCCTCTGTCTGCTCTCTCTTTCCGCTTTCCATCGATCATCTCTCTACTTCACTGTCTGTATTTCTTTGATTTCTATTTTTCTTCACGTCTTTTGCTGCGGTGATGTCGTGATAGGTTGAGAAAGTGACCGCCCATGAAAGGTGAGTGATTGCATACGTCTTTCTTTCTCGTGTTCCTTGGACCTTTGCTCCTGTTCTGAATCCTCCCCTCTTTTTATCTCTCGCTCTCCCTCTTGTGGTTGTTGTGCCCTTTGTCTTTTCCGTGCAGGCTGGTGTGGATAAGCTGGCCAATTTGGTTGGTGTTACGCTTGGCCCGAAGGGACGCAACGTTGTGCTAGAGAGTAAATACGGCGCGCCGAAAATCGTCAACGATGGGGTCACTGTGGCGAAGGAGGTATACGAATACATTGTGTGGTGGACGTGTGGTGGCTGATCTGATTTTAGTTCTTTCGAAACTTTTGATCTGATTTTGATTCGTTTGAAGCTTCTACTCGTTCGTTGTCTCGTCATCTTGACTGGTTTATTGCTATTCTACTTACGCATTGTGAAATTTTGACTGATCTTATTTTGATTCTTTGGAAGCTTTTCTACTCGTTCGTTGTCTCGTCTTCTTGATTGGTATATTGCTATATAACTTCGGCATTGTGAAATTTCGATTTTTTGAAATTTCAAGTATGTGAGTAGGCACGGGTGGTTGGCGGCGAACGTATGAATGTCGTGTCTCGATCGTTAGACTCAATGGGAACGACCTTTCGCATGCAATGGACAATTAATCTAACAACTGTTTCTGCCAATCAGAGAATCCGTTTGGTGTGTGTGGGTTCTGATGTTCCTAACGACTCCGAAAAATGTTTGTGTAGAGGAGAAAAATTCGGTCTGCTTATGGAGGAGAAAAATTCGGTCTGCTTATGGAGGAGAAAAATTCGGTCTGCTTATGGAGGAGAAAAATTCGGTCTGCTTATGGAGGAGAAAAAATCGGTCTGCTTATGGAGGAGAAAAATGCGGTCTGCTTGCATTGGAGAAAAATTCGGTGTGCTTGCAGAGGAGAACACAACGAAACTGATGAAAGAGAAACAGTGAAACACTAAGAGAACCGGAACACATGCTTTTCTGAGGGGGGGGGGGGGACCACCCTTCGAGGGAAAACAAGCATTCAACGGATTGAAAGGATTAAGTCCTTTTGAAAGGATTAAGTCCTTTTTTTTGTAGTTAAAATGTGTAAATTGGATACACGAAGTACCCTGAAGCACGTACATATTGCACGAAAAAAAAATCAGAAAAAAACGAAGAATAAAAATTGCATCCAATATTATAGTTTCAGTGACTGTGGAGGGGTTGGTCCTTTTCTCAGTTATCCGACTTTGGGGCTCGACGCACCACACTGACCGAGTGCTCAGAAGATGGAAAATATGGATACACGACGTACCCTGGAGCACATGCATATCGCACCAAAAAAACAAACAAACAAACAAAGAAAATAAATTCCATGGCCGTCTTTGGGGCTCGCTGCACCACACTGACCGAGTGCTCAGATGATGGTGGCAGATTCATTCTGTTTTTGCACAAGGTGAGTGGTGCGGCGAGGCCCTTTGGAGTGCTTTAATTCGTTCTCCGTAGGGTATGTTTCGTCCTTTGACTTGTTTGTGTTCTACTTTTCCTTTCTCCGTCTTCATAGACCACGACAATGGGCGTCGCTCCACTACTCCCCTGATGTGCGGAAAAGACAAAAATCATGGCTGTGTATCTTCCCATATTTAAGCGGAAGATTCGTTCTCATTGTGCACATCTGGTGAGTGGTGGAGTGAGGGCCAATTTCTGCCATTATCTTGCAGCCTCGAGACCTGTTATTAACAGTCTACCCTGGCAAAATACGAGGAAGAGGACTTTCGTTTCTACCCTGGAAAAAATACGAGGAAGATGACTTTCGTTTCTATTCGTGGTTGTGGATCTGCTGAACGAACATTGTTTTTTTTTTTTTGCTTCGTAAATCAGTGGAAAAAGTAAATAGGAATGTGTTTCCCTGTGCAGGTTGAGTTAGAGGACCCTGTGGAGAACATTGGTGCCAAGCTTGTCCGCCAAGCAGCGAGCAAGACGAATGACCTTGCCGGTGATGGAACAACCACCTCTGTTGTTCTTGCCCAAGGCCTCATTGCAGAGGGGATGAAGGTATGTATGGATTGTCTTATTTATTTCTGCATGTGTCTGTTTGTCTGTCTGTGTTTCTGTTGTTCTTGCCCAAGGCCTCATTGCAGAGGGGATGACGGTATGTATGCATTGTCTAGTTATGTCTGTATGTGTCTGTTTATCTGTCTGTGTTTCTGTACGTAGGTATCCAGGCAGGTATTTCGATCCGGGCCGTCCGGGTCACCTTCGGTTGCCCGGGCGGCCCGGGCAATGATGTTCCTGCCATGGGCCTCATTGCAGAGGGCGTAACGGTATGTATGCATGTCTATTTATGTCTGTCTGTCTGTCTGTGTCTGTCTCTGTAGGTAAGTATAGGTATCTGTGTTACTCACCGGACCGTCCGGGCCACCTTGGTTGCCCGGACGGCCCGGCTAGGCCGGGGCCAGGGAAGGTCGCTGGCCTGTGGAAAGAAAGGAAAAAGATTTGAAAAAGAGCTATGTGGGGCAGAAAATTTGAACTGAACAACTTTTTTCTCGGGGTCGTATCGAAATTGTTTGCCAGATTAACAGATCAAAATGAGAAAAAAAAATGTTGTATTGGAATCGACCATAAAAAAGTCACACAATTTGCTTCCAGAATCAAACGTTGTAAGCGTCGTGAAGTTTTATGAAGGGAAGGGTCTTCGATATGGAAATGAAATTATACTGCAAGAAACGAGGCAGAAGAAAAGCAAGCATGTCTATCTATGCATGCGTGTGTGTATATATGGAGCCTAAGAGAAGGCTGATGTCTATGTATCTGTATGCTTATGAATGTATGTATGTATGGAAACAGTGATGAAACGCCCTCTGTGGTCTCTGTACGTATGTGTACAAATAGAAAGGAGCATGAAAAGGCGGAATTCATGCGACACAAGCTAGGAGGGAGAGAAGGGTGTATGTACCAGAAATAAGATTTACCAGCAATTGCCATTACCAGGCTTTTGTATTGGGGGGAAGAGGGCGGCGGTGGGGGAAAGGGGGGCAGGAGAAGGGTGTATGTACATGAATGTTGGCCACGCTTTGTGGAATTCATTGCACCTTCATTGTGGCCTTATCCTTGTATGAGGGGGCGCCCTGTTTAAAAAAAAACACAAGAAAACAGAACCCTTATCCTTGTATGAGTGCTGGGCTCCCTGAGAAGAAAAAAGAAACCAAGAAAATCGACGTAAATAAACTGGACAACTTTTGCCTCAGGGTCGGATCGAAATTCTTTGCAGAATAATTAGAAACAAGAGATAAATTTTTCTATTTTTCGGTAGTTGTATTTATTCATTTATTTGTGGCCCGGCGCCGGGCAAGTGGTCCCGCCGGGCCACCCCGGTTAACATAGGTTAGGAAGTACCTCACCGCTACGGTGTGTGGAGTCTCTCATCACTGTTATATGGTTGGAGCACCTCTGTGTGAGCAGTGCAGTGCCCCGGCTTATCAACGGACGAGGTACCGTGGCTGAAATTTGAGTCTCAAAGTAGGTAGGCACTGCCGTCTTCCCCCTGAACAACTGGCACTCTCATTATGACTGCATCAACCCGGAAAGATGGCTTGTGTACATTCAGAATCCTGGTGTGTTCATGCAGAATCCTCGTGTGTTATGTTCAGCGGATGATGGTAGTGTTGTTGGAATAACCCGTGGTGGGTTGCACGCAGAGTGTTCACGCGCAATAACGAAAGTTCAGTTCAGACTCCTACCGTGGCTGAAACGTTAAGTCTGAGATGAATCACTACCGGCTTCACCCAAATAGAACGTACCCGGTCGTTATAGCCGTATTTGGGGTAACTTTCAGTCCAGGTGCAGCCATAATGACCGGGCGTTCTATTCGTGTGACAACGTTAATGTTTTTGGATTACCTACCTACCACAACGCTCAGTCCGGGCTCTCCAGAATGGTGAAAGTGTAGATGGATCTGTTCATTGCAGCCTCAAGTCTGTTGTACGTTTGTCCCTCTCTCTACGTACGATTCTCCAGGCAGCTCTCTGTGGTGGTCCCCACTGGTAAGTCTTCGATTACTGGGGTGATCTGACCTGGGTTAAATATGGGTGATGAGTTTTTGCAGATTATTCCTATTACCAGCAAAATTACAGAAATAAGTATGGGAAAAGGAAAAGGAAACCCTGCACAGTTTGAACTGCTCGTGTTTCCCAAGGACAAATTCTTTTTTAAATGGATGATGGTTTTAAGTGTCGAAAAATGTCCAAGCAGCTGCTACTTTATTTCGACAGAAATTGGAAGGTATTTTGCCCAAGCAGAGGCCTGACAGACAGACAGTCAAGAGTGTCCGTGCGAGAGTAGTGATCGGCAGGAGAAGAATCCTTTGAAGCAGGGCCTTGTGTGAGAGAGAGAGTCTAATGCTTTGAAGGTGTCTCAACCTGCTCTTCTGATGGATGAGGCACATTTTTGTCTCGTGTCGGTACCTGCTCTTCGGATGTGCTTCAGCTCTTTGGGTTGGTGTGTTGAACGGGTATTTTGTATTGTCACTTTTGTTCTGTTTGTAGGTTGTGGCTGCGGGTGCAAACCCTGTGCAAATCACGAGGGGAATTGACAAGACAGTCGCCGCTCTCGTAAAGGAACTGAAGGCTATGTCGAAGGAGGTGGAGGACAAGGAGCTTGCTGATGTGGCAGCGGTGAGCGCTGGAAACAATTATGAGGTGGGCAACATGATTGCAGAAGCGATGGCCAAGGTTGGGAGAAGCGGAGTCATTACATTGGAGGAGGCCAAGAGCGTAGAGAACAACCTTTATGTCGTCGAGGGTATGCAGGTAAGATTGTCGAGTGGCAGTGGGCGAGGGATCGAGCCCGCGAACAAATGGATGGATGGTTAAACCACTGAGCAATTCACACGAACGAGCCTAAGTTGATAAAGTCACATTCCTAAAAGGATCACGACCCTGCAGCTGTGCCTTTTCAAAAAGAGCATTAGGATTCGGAACGGGGGTCGTGTGTAGGTATAGGGGTGAAAAGAGCATTTGGATTCGGAACAGGGTTCGTGTGTACTGGTATAGGGGTAAAGAGCATTTCGGTATCAGGGTTTGTGTGTACTGGTGGTGGTGTAATATCGTGTTGCAGCGCATGTACACTAGCATGAGGTAGCAAATGTGACAGCAGATGTGTGGATGCGTCGTTAATCCGTTGTCGAATGGATGTATGTGTCGTTCAGTACCACGTCGCAGCAGACGTAGGGGCCATGGAAGAGAGCATGGAGAAGACGTATGAGCCTGAAAGATAGCGTGGAGCAGACGTATGGGCCTGAAAGGTGTATGGGTTTAGTATCATGTTGCAGAAGATGTATGGGTGCATTGTTACAGTTCTGTTTGGTGATGTTGTCGGTGGTTGATGCCTACTACCTTCTTCATCCGAATACAACGTTGCAGAGGATTATGCCCAAGTGTGCCTTAATGGGTGTGCATCATACTTACGGCGCACTTCTGTGGTGCGCCGTGCGCGATGTACAATTTTTTTTTTAGGGGTGTGTGTATACAGGGGGAGTGGGAGAGAGAGAGAGAGAGAGAGAGAGAGAGAGAGAGAGAGAGAGAGAAGAGTTCCACTGAAATCAGCCCTCTTGGAACTCAACTTTGTTGTTCCTGGGCGCAGTTTCGGCAGTTTTTGAACCGAAGTCGTCAGGAGTACCGTGTCCTCGCCAGTAGGACCTGAAGATTTCGGTTTAAGAAAAGGCTGAATTGCGTCCAGGAATGCAAGGAGTGCCCGATGTAATATACCATATGTAAATTGGTACTCCCGTGTCGTTTTTGATCTCTCATGCGGTTGGATTGTGAAGTTGTTGGCTTTCCTGGGTACCAAGTGAATGGTTGATTATATCAATTTGTGTGTGTGTCTGTTTGACTCATTGTGTTCTACTGAAATCAATATATTGGATCGAGATCGATGCTCCTTTTTCCCCTCTCTCTCGTTCAGTTGGATTGTTAAGCCCTAATCTTTCTGAATGTTATGTGCGTGTGGTTGTGGTGGTCTTTTATTTAACAGTTTGACAGAGGGTACATTTCTCCCTACTTTGTGACTGACCCCGAGCGAATGTGCGCTGAGTACGAGAACTGCAAGGTGAGACGACTCTCTGATTACACTCTCCTTTCCTCGAAAGGAACAAATTGCATTTTCTAAGTGTTATTTCTATCATGTGCTCAGGGGTAGTTCTTTTTTTCTTTTATATGTTTTCCTGAAATATTGAGGATGATTTTGTCAGTGCGGGATTTCTTCTCCATTTATGGTGCATCTGAATCTGTCAGTTCTGGCAAATGCAATCCCACGGCGGACACACCAACTCGACTAACAGATCGCTGAGTTGAAAGTGAGTTAATTGAACATTTGGTTGTATTCTAACTATTAGCAATTTGTTTTTTCTGAAGCGTATGCATGATGCATGACCTTTGTATTTCTGCTTCTTCTGCAGATGCATTCCGTCATGTTTGTGGCTGGGATCTCTACATGCGAATGTTTTGTATATGTTTGGGGTTCGTATTTGTAAGGCATCTTTACAAATATGGTGCAACAGATCTTATCTTCTTGGACTGTTTTGTGTATGTCGTTTAGAAAAGAGATAAAAGAGAGAAAAAGAAAAAACTCAGTCACGGTGTTTTTTTTGTGTTTCTGATTTGTTTAGGCTTCCACTTAGTAATGTTCTCTGTGAGGTCTAAAGAGTCGATTGTGGTGAGTGCCTGCATGCTGATGCTGTTGCCAGCAGAATTGCTGAAGGCAGTGAGTGAGTCAATCGATGAAGATCACTTCCGGTGATTGATCAAATCTTTTTTGTGGGGAGTCAATTTATAGCAGCCAATTTATAACACATCGATGAAGATCACTTCCGGTGATTGATCATATCTTTTTTGTGGGGTTATGGTTTGCTCAAGACTTTGGTAGTACTGTACTTGTGGAGGTGTGAGGGTGGGTAGATACTTGTTCGTCAGGAGTAGGTGGGTGGCAGCTGATGCTGGTGCTTGCAGCAACTGCTGAGTGGGGGGAGTGATGAACTGTTGAACTGGTGAACTGATTTTGGGCCTCTCCCCACTACTCACCACATGCGCAAAAGACAAAATGGCTGTATAGCTTTCCATGTTCAAGGGGAAGATTCACTGAATTGGAGCGAAGCCCTTTGATACGAGGCTGCTTTTGAGCCGTGATACGAGGCTGCTTTTGAGCCGTCAGTGGATAGCCCAGCATTTCAAAAATCCCCTGCCACTTATAATCAGAGAGGTGCTGAAAGGCTGACCAGAAGGCCAGCGGACAGCCCAGCATTTCAAAATCCCCCGCCGCTTATAATCACAGAGGTGCCGAAAGGCTGATCAGAAGGCCTGATGGGAGTG
>BFEA01000148.1:251854-271157 GCA_003427395.1 Chara braunii | reverse complement strand
CCGACATGTCCCCCCCGACCTCTGTTGTAATGTACTTCGGTTGGTCCTTGGATAACATAAAATAAGACTGTGTCTATGGTGATGACGAGTGCAATGCAGAACAAGACTGTGTCAATTGTGAGTGCTGTGAGATTTTGTGGGAGTGGTTGTTTTGTACTTCTCTCTAAGTTTGCAAATCCTAATGATCAAAGGTTGTGGATCACAAAGTTTCTGGCTTCCCTAAAACGTTTCAGTTTTTTCATTTAAAGGACGACTACCTCTTCCTGTGTCGGCCTGGGGTGGCACTCCGATTTTCAGGAGGCTGAATCAAAACGACGGCCACTGATGAGATTTATCAATGGCGACCGTCCTCGGGCCCAGCCTCTGATTTTTAGGAGTAGGCTATTTTCCCGTTTCCTAATGAAGCACCAGTGCATGGGGCACCTGGGCCGTGGGCCTGACACCTAAAATTTTGGAAGTGTGATGCGAAAACGCGATCACCGATCCAATTTATCAAGGGCGGAATTGTTTGACGTTTCGGCCTCGTTTTCTTGTGGGGACAAGTTTTGGACTGCGAGGCTGGGGCCTTGTAGTAGCTGTTTAAGAAAGAACAGATGCATGCATGGTGTGTGTTAGAAGTATGCGATGATTTTATTTATGAATTCGAGTGTACATGGGCAATGGGATGATGGTATTGAGTGCAGTGCAGACTGTGTGGATGGTGTTCTTCTGCTCGCCATAACTGATTCCAACTGATGGGACTGATGTTGGTGTTGCAGGCAGCAGTCGAGGAGGGAATAGTTGTGGGTGGTGGTTGTACTCTCCTGAGACTGTCTAGCAAGGTTGATGCTATTCAGAGCACGCTGGAGAACCAAGAGCAAAAGGTAGGTGGCTGGTTTTCCTTCCTTCGTTGACCCCGTTGTGGGGGGAGGTGGGGAGGGGGAGGAGAGGACAGGGGCTGTCTCTTATACACATCTAGATGTGTATAAGAGACAGGGTTTGGTCTTACTCTTTGAGCGCGATCAGAACCGACCGGTGGATTAGATTGAACTTGTGTGACTTGACTGGAGCCAATGGTTTAGACTTTCGGGACAGGAATGGGTCTCGCGGGTTGAATAAGACTTTTGTAAGTTGAATAGAATCAATGGAATGGAGCTGAACTTCAGAAATTGAAGCAATGAATTGAATAGAGGTGATGACGGTTTAGACTTTCGGGACAGGAATGGGTCTCGTGTGAACTTCAGAAAGTGAAGCAATGAATTGAATAGAAGTGATGACGGTTTAGACTTTCGGGACAGGAATGGGTCTCGTGGATTGAATAAGACTTTTGTAAGTTGTTTAGAATCAATGGAATGGAGCTGAGCTTCAGAAATTGAAGCAATGAATTGAATAGAATTGATGGTTGAGCAGAACAAGCTGAACTTTGGAAATGGGAGGAATGAATGGAATAGAGCCGTGATGGAATTGGATGTTGAGTTAGGTTGTCTTGCATTGCGATTTACATTTGGTTTCTTTGTTTTGTGAACAGCAGCCCCTCCGCCCCAGACCCCCCCCGCCTGGCCTGTTGTGTCGAGTTATGCTGGCAGGAATCGTGCGGAAGTGGGTGCTATAAATGTAAAGCAGGTTCTCACTTCTGGAAATATAAAAGTAAGGCGTTACTGAAATCGACTGGACGTCACTCTAATTTCTGATGTGCAGGTTAGGCAAAGTGATAACATTAACTATGGCTACAATGCTGCAACTGGAGTGTATGAAGATTTGATGGCAGCTGGGATCATTGACCCGACGAAGGTAATTAATGCTCTCTGCTGTCCCGACCGGGGGAATAATTGGAGTGGTTCTTTGGGGATATTGGGAGCTGTTCTTTATGTATCGGCTGCCTATTTGCTGATTCTGGAATGACCCAATAAAGTGCATAAATCAACTTCTTGAATTGCTGTTTTTCCATTGATTTCCGAACCTAATCTTACAACACGCTGAGCAGCTGTGTGTTCTGAGGTCCGAATTGAAAGTCGAATCTATATTCGTCTGGTGTTAGCCACACACACACACACACACATATATAGTTTCACAGACTCAACAGGAGGCAGAACCCTTTCAGCCACCTGATGACTCGGTGAAACTCCGACGAATCCCTACGGTTTACCAGGCAGCTCTGTTTGACTATATATAGTCAAACAGTAGGGGATTCGTCGGAGTTTCACCGAGTCATCAGGTGGCTGAAAGGGTTATATAGTCAAACAGAGCTGCCTGGTAAACGGTAGGGATTCGTCGGAGTTTTCTGAGTCATCAGGTGGCTGAAAGGGTTCTGCCTCCTGTTGAGTCTGTGAAACTCCGACGAAACAGTTTGTCGCAGCGCCTCGTTGAAGCGGGTCTGAAGTTGTAGAAAGTTGAAGTGGGTCTGTAGGCAATGGAGGACTTTATTATTTAAAGTAGTGGGTCTGAAGGCACTGTAGGAATTTAAAGTGGTTCTTAAAGTGCGTCTTAAGTTGAGGTAGGATCGATTAAAGTGGGTCTATCCTCCTTCCCCTGGCTTTTTTCCCCTGTTCCTCTCTTTGTATCCTTCCCCCCCCCCCCCCCCCCCCCCGGCTTTCTTCCCCTGTTCCTCTCTTTCTCTGCAATATCTATTGATTTTTTATTCTTTTGTTTGAAATGCAGGTTGTGCGGTGCTGTCTGGAGCATGCTGGCTCTGTGGCCAAGACCTTCTTGACGTCAGACTGCGTCGTTGTAGATATTAAGGAGCCTGAGCCGGCTGGTGCTGCCATGGGCAATCCTATGGACGCTTCAGGTGAGTTTGATGGCCCCTCCTTGCAATGCATAATGAATTATATTATGGAGGCTGGCGTAACTGTTATCGAGATCACACAGATTCGTGTGGAGAGCTCACTGGGTGCTTGCACGATGGTTATTATACTGCTCTCGACAGGAGTGTTAGTGTCAAACCACCAGCGTTGACCCTTCACTTGCCGAGCCTGGAAACGTCCTCCACGTCAACAGAAAATGAACTCACAGGGGTCTCCTTTGGCCTGACGCCGCCATCCATTTTGTCCTGGTATGCGGACCTGCAAAACTTGCGGTGCATGAACAGCCGCATGGAAAACATCGGTGGTCGGGGTATTGGCGCCGCCAGCCATTTTGCCTTGGTATGCCGACCTGCAAAACTTCCGGTGCATTAACAAGGTCCCACACATCACACACAACCAACTCTCTCTCCCATCCACACAGTGCTGGCTGAAGACCCTACTGATACCAGGCAGGGGGATCAAGCTGACAATATCAGATGGTTGGAAGAAACCATACTGTAGGTGGCCATGGGGATTGAAACACAACCTCCAGGATGTGACTTGCGTGCCTAACCAATTGAGCTAGGGCGGTTGCTTGGGAAGAGGGCATGCGATCTTTTGTTTCTTTTGAACACCCCCCCTCACCAGACCATCTTCATGCCCTCCGGCCCGGCGCCCATCCCCCCCCAAAACCCTGGGTTGGCGTTTTGCAGGGGCAGTTCTCATCTTCTGTGTACCATTTGTTTATGTAATGCCATCTCGGATGGATCGCTACGGGTGGGCTGTCATCTTAAATGCGAAGGTGCTGTCCAGTCGTTGGTTCGATCGCTATTAGTGGGCTGTCATCTTAAATGCGAAGGTGCTGTCCAGTCCTTATAGGGACAGGAAAAGGGAAAGAGAGGGTTAATGAACATGTGATTCTGATCAGTGCATCTGGTCTATAAGTTGCTCTTGTACGTCTGTCTCGTTGTGAAGAGTTTGTGTTTTTTTCCTTTCTGAATGCTGTAGTCTTTGAGTTCATCCATCAAGAATTGAACATGAGTGCTTTGGCAGCGATACTCCCGGAATGGTCATAAGGAACACCTGCCATAGGTTCTGGCAAAAATGGAGCATGTATCTTCCGCCGAAACACAGAAAAATACATCCTCGATAGGTTTTTCTTTTCTCACATTCCGTCAGTTGTGAGGTTATGCCCTGCGGCTATGATGATGACATCAAACCTCACTGTTCGGTCATCATGTTATGTTTCTTTTCGTTCTGTGGTTGTGTTTCTTTTGTGCATGCTATTTCTTCTGTTTTCTTTTTTTGTGTGTAGACTCTGGATTATGTTGAAAGCGACCCTTTTTTTTTATTATTTTAAATGCTTACGTGAGCTGTTTGTCGTCTGCTGCATGGATCCTCCTTGTGTTGCAGGTTATGGGTACTAGGCTTGAGCACAGGGGTCTGGTAATTGTTGTAATCTGCGAGCAGCGGTCTCCAGGGAATGACTGTGGCTTCAGCAGAGGAGGGCAAGAGAGTAGGTCGATGTAGGGTATATTGTCCTTGTCAGTAGTGATTAGGTTTGTTTGCTCTTAGGTCAATGCGGGATTCGATTCAATTTTTGATGAGATAGCACATCCAACCGACTTCTTGAGGCTGTTACGCTCCCCTCTTTTTTTCTTGAGTGAATTGGAGCCTATACATCATTCTTCGTGTATTGCGTTCGCTTTCCTGAGATGATGCTTCATCAGCATTGTCTTTATGGGATTTAAATCATCATCGAAAAAGAAAATTTCCTTCTGAAGTGTGAGCGCTTTGTAAGCTACATATGATATTGTCTTCATTATGCTCCATGCTCTTGTGTGTGTGTGTGTGTGTGTGTGTGTGTGTGTAGGTCTGTGTGTGTTTGTGACACGTGTTTTCTAGTGTTCATGTTCGCTATACACATCTCCACGAAGAAAAGCATCGACTTCCAGACTGTTCTGTCGGACTTAACTCTGAAAGGAGGGTCTGTGTTTGCGACACGTTTCAGTGTGTGTGTGTGTGTCTCCGTATGTTTGTGTGTCTGCACGCTGAATGTGTGTGCACGGGTTCATGTGGGTATGTGTGTGGTAGAGAGAGAGAGAGAGAGAGAGAGGATGCTGTATGTGTGTGCCCATGTGTGTGTGGTAGAGAGTATGTGTGTGCATGGGTTCATATGTGTGTGGTAGAGAGAGAGAGAGAGAGAATGTTTGGAAAGCAGTCTGCAGAATTTTATGATGATACAAAATTGAAACGAGTGAATCAGAGGGTCTCAAAGCTACTCTTCAGTTTGGAAAGTAGTCTGCAGTACTTGCACAAGCCGGTGCTTTTTGGTTTGTTTTATGTACCGTGAATCCGATATGAATCAGAGGGTCTCAAAGCTACTCTTCAGCTGAGATTGTGTGGAGAGAACAATTCATTTTTGTGTGCTGCAGTCTCCATTGGGAGTTTTGTGTGGAGAGAACAATTCATTTTTGCGTGCTGCAGTCTCTATTGGGAGTCTTCCGCTCCATTGGGAGTCTTCTGTGGAGAGAACAATTCATTTTTCCGTGCTGCGGTCTCCATTGGAAGTCTTCCAGTTTGGAATGCCCCCACTCTTGCCGTGAGTGTGTTGTGGGAGTGCGATTGAAGCCCTGGCCACTGTAGGGCCTGTTTACACCTCAGCCAGCACGACCTTTGGTTAAAAAAAATAAAAATAAAAAAAATGGGTCCTGTGAATTGAGCTGATGTCAAAGATGCACAGCCGTACGTATCACACACATGCAACACATGTTTACGGAGATTAACTTGGAGCTCTGTCTTCTTCCTGTTGTCTTTAGCGATTACAGAACAGACATACACAGGCTCTGCCGTTTTTTGTTTGGAGTTTGTGTGAGGAGTTGCCGTTTTTCTCATGAATTTGGACTAGCAGTTTGTTGTGTAATTGACGACATTGTTCAGAGGTATTGGTAAGTTGGTAAACCCTTCATGAGTCGTGGGGGTGATTGACGGCCTTTTTTTTTTAAGAAAAAGCTGTCTTCTCATCGGGGGACAGCTATATCTCTACTGTGTGGGAAGAAGCACCCAAGCACCTAACCCCTAGTGAGAGATGGCAGGACTCTTACTTCTTCCCAGGACCAGCTAGGGGGGGACAAGCCAACGATCTCATGTTGTTGGCGCGAAGTATGCTGCAGGTGGCCGCGGGAGTAAACGGATGAAGGGAATCGAACACATGACCTTCTCTATGTCGCTTGTGTGCTCTACCTGATGGTGAGTTCTAATCCGTCAGTCGAATGCCTCGTGCACTGAGTCTTGGGGTTCAGCATCTGACGAGTTGATGGGGCGGTCAGGTAGAGCACACAAGCAACATAGAGAAGGTCATGTGTTCGATTCCCTGCATCCGTTTACTCCCCGCAGCCACCTGCATCAGTGTGCTTTATTGTGGGGTTGTGTATATATAAACAGACAGTGCACATGCATATAATATATGCACATGCACAGATGCATAGGCATGCACAAGTACCCTCGTATAAACACATACATGCACCCACACTTCACTAGGGCTACATACAACAAACGTACATGCATGCTTTCTGATGCAGGTTGGTGAAATTGCAGATACACCCATCTTTCTGTTTTACGAAGCGCATATACCCCTCCAGAACGAGCTTTTGCACCTGTTCCACTGCACCATTGCATGCACTCAGACACCCTTCTAGAGCCGGTGCATTCAAAATATTGGGCTGCCCGGAATACACACCTGCATCAGAAAGCATCAGAAAGCATCAGATAGTGCACATGCATATACCCGGCAGAGCCTGGTTGGTGAAATTGCAGATACACCCATCTTTCTGTTTTACGAAGCGCTTCGTAAAACAGAAAGATGGGTGTATCTGCAATTTCACCAACCTGTGTATGTGTTTATACGATCAGAAACGGGGGGATGCAACCTGTTGGTGAAATTGCAGATACACCCATCTTTCTGAGGGGACTCTGAATCCAGATACGGTCAAACCAATAGGGCAAGGCACATAGATTTGGAAACGGGGGGATGTTTCAGAAAGCATCAGAAAGCATGCATGTACGTTTGTTGTATGTAGCCCTAGTGGAGTGTGGGAGATGCATCAGAAAGCATCAGAAAGCATCAGATAGTGCACATGCATATAATATATGCACATGCACAGATGTATAGGCATGCACAAGTACCCTCGTATAAACACATACACAGGTTGGTGAAATTACAGATGTATAGATTTGGAAACGGGGGGATGCATCAGAAAGCATCAGAAAGCATCAGATATTGCACATGCATATAATATATGCACATGCACAGATGTATAGGCATGCACAAGTACCCTCGTATAAACACATACATGCACCCACACTCCACTAGGGCTACATACAACAAACGTACATGCATGCTTTCTCCCCCGTTTCCAAATCTATGTGCCTTGCCCTATTGGTTTTACGGTATCTGGATTCAGAGTCCCCTCAGCTCCGGGGAGGATGTGCCGATGACGACGATGTGTCAAAGAAGCTGAATTGATTCAAGGCATCTGGCTATGGTTGACAGTTGGCACAGCTTGGGTGCCATAGTCTGATGTTTCGGCGCCAAGTCTGATCGACCTGAAAACAATACCTCTTTTCTGTGGCTCCGAGTCAGAAAATTATCAGCCTTTGCAATCAGCCTCAGATTTTTGCAACTTCTTCCAGCAAACACCCT
Source organism: Chara braunii (assembly GCA_003427395.1). Classification (NCBI taxonomy): domain Eukaryota; kingdom Viridiplantae; phylum Streptophyta; class Charophyceae; order Charales; family Characeae; genus Chara; species Chara braunii. The sequence continues at coordinate 263,693 of BFEA01000148.1, read as the reverse complement.
TGATGGAAATCGTTTTTGTACTGAGGGCTGGTTTCTTTTTCGTGTACATGATTGACATGATTGAATATCTTGCCCACATAGAACGGGATAGAAAGAAAACCTGAAGCCAAAAAAATGAAGAAGGCCTTTGCCATATCCGCATTAAATGGAGTCGCAACTGGCGCAGCCCATGAGGTCCCTCGTCTTCATTTCTCTTTCGTGCACTCTTAAAATTGTTGCTGTGAAAACGTTGTCAATACCCACGTAACACCTCTCTCTCTCTCTCTCTCTCTCTCTCTCTCTCTCTCTCTCTCTCTCTCTCTCTCTCTCTCTCCCCCCACCTCTCATACACACACTCTCTCTCTCTCTCTCTCTCTCTCTCTATCTCTCTCTCTCTCTCTCTCTCTCTCCCCCCACCTCTCACACACACACACACACACGCGCGCACACAAACGCACACACACACATGCACGCACACTTTTGTACTGGGCCACAATCACATTTGCTGGAACTGGCGATTGGTTCCAAACTGGTCACCTGCCATGCGGGAACAGAATGTGACATATCCAGAGGAAGTGGAGGAGGGAGAGGTATGAGAAGGCAATGGCAAGGCTGTGGCGGTCTCTCTTTCTCAGAGACTGAGATTTCAATGCCCATAGCAAGGGTGGCAACCTTGAAGCCACCAAGATCCGATTTGATTTGTAATAGACGAGAGGCAAAAGCTGCCCTGGAACTTGTTCTTTAAACCACCAGTACTTGCTGAAGTCGTGCCCGTTAACGTGCAGCGAATTTAGGAAATGTACGGGCCAATACAGGAGCGCCCGAACTCATCCAACTAGAAACGTTTCTACTGAATCTACTCTATTTTTTTTCCGCGTCCGATATCTGGGCCAAAGTATTGAAGGCAATGTGTGTTTGATGGAATGGAACAAGCAATGTAAAAAGAGCGTCTTCATTCTGGATGAAGGTCTTAGTGGTTTGAGGTTTTAATATTGAAAACAGTCATATTTCAATACATTGAGGGTTCTTGTCCTCTCCTTTCTTTGTCTCTAGACATTTTTCCTGTTTTGTTTTTAGTTTTATCAATGTTCAGGTCTCCTTCTCTTTTTTTGCCTTTCTTTTGAGTTCGCAAGAACTTTGTCACGCTGTTGTGTTGGGCTAGTTCAAGGGTGCATGTTGGACTCGGCCTCTGGGCAAAATAAATTAAAAAATAAACAAAGTAAAGAATACCTTTTCATTTTATTTCTTATTTGAAAATTGGTAAAGAATTTCGATGTGACCCTGAGCCAAGTGTTTGTTGTTCATTTTATTTTTCTGGAAAACAGTTTTTTTCCAGAGATTTTAACTTTTTTTGAATTTTTTAGATTTTTTATATATATTTTTTCAGATTTTTCAGGTTTTGTTGTTGTTTTGTTTTGTTTTTGGTTGGGACCTTCTCTGGTCCTTGCATGGTTGGGTGTGCTGGGAAAAGGTTGACCTGGGTGGCCCGGGTGGTAGCCTAGTTTTTGTTCTTTTGAAAATGATTATGTAAATGATTTGGAAATAGTGCTTTGTTTGAAGCGCGTCATTATTGAAATGATTTTACCTGTAAAAAATGGTGTTTTCTATATTTCCTGTCTTTTTCTTACACCACCACCTACCTCCACCAGTGTTTGGAAAAGTGGTTGCTTTTCCACTTTTTCTGAATTTTTCTCGGGGGCCTGGCTGGTGGCCTAGTTTTTGTTCTTTTCTATGATTAAGTCCCCTTCGAAAAACAAAAAGATAAACAAAAGATCATGTTGGGGAAGGGCGTGTACCAAGTTGTGCTCACATAAAACACTTTCGTATCTAACCCTCTATAGTGGTCAGTTTCAGGTTTCATTGTTTTTGTTTTTTGTTTTTGTTCTTTTTTTTGGTTTTGGTGCCTTGACAGGGAGGCACGACGTAGTCCAGGGCTTCTGATACGTTGTGGGGAAGGGCATGCGCACACTACCGGCTTTCCCTCTTAAGTTCAGTTTCGATATTCTTTTCCCTCCTCTTCTTTCTTGGAGTGACACCCTTCCCGTAGCGCCCTCACTCACAAGATGACTTTTTTTCGGGCTAGGTATCTATCAGGTATGACATCCAATGGGGTGTTTGTTTTTAATCTTTTATTTCCTTTTTAAGTCTGGTCGTGCTTTTTGTTTCTTTTTTTTAGGAGTATTAGAAAAGAAACAAAACGGATCCCAGGCTCAGCATAATCACATGGCGACTTTGGGCTAGGTATTACAAGGTATCACATCCAAAGGTGTGTTTTTTTTTTGTTTTTTTTTTTCCTTGTGATTGCTTTTGAAAGTCTGGCCGTTWTTTTTWTTTTTTTTTTCAGGACAACATCATAAAAGAAACGAAATGGATCCCAAACTTGGCAAAACTCGGTGTGCAGTAACAATCAGGGTTGGTGAAAGCAGTCTCGGAGGTAGTGGCGGTTTATGAAACTTTTGTTACAAATGGGTGTGGCACCCGAAGGAGCAGCCAAGTCGCGGCCAAAGCTCTATTTTCTTCGCATCCTCCAAACAAAAAATCTCTTTAAACTAATAGCGAAGATAAATTTCTCTTTTGTAATATAGCTTTCGTGTATTGAAGGAGAACTTTCTCTCGAAATCGCGTCTGCCTAAATAACTTTGCAGCCTTGTGCATGGACACTGGCAGGGCAGTAGAATTTTGTAAGGTTGGACACACACTCCCCTTGGGATGACGCCGGTAAGCTATTGCAGATATTGCTTGCGCACCACACAAGGGGTAGCCCATGGTTGTTGTATGTTGGGACTGGGTGATGGTGGGATATCCTGATGCTCTTGGTCTATCGGGTGGTCAGGATATTGTTGGGTCGAAGGATTTTTTTACTGGAAGTCAGAGAACCCGTAGTACCTGCCTAACTCGAGAGAGACCTGCTAACAGGAAAGCACTACTTCGCCAGTCAAGAAGGCGTTTAGGTATCTGTTTAGCCTAAGCAGGTTTTACTCTACACAGCCTGAAGGAACAACTCCCTTGGATCCCGGAGTGGATGTGACCGAAAATGTACGGTATGGAGTTGACTCTTTACTAGGCCTGTGGATTCACAATCACAACAGAGCATAGTTACAGAGTATTTCACAGTATAGGTCATCAGGTTGGGTCAGTTGCGTGATTCACATATGGTGCGGACTTCGATACCGAAACACGACTAGTTAAGGTTCACGTTGTATATAAGTATGAGAAGTGATTGTTACCCTAGGGTCCCCTGAGCACAGTTGAGGATAGAGGTTAGATGGAACGGTTGGGGGGCTTAGTACTCACTGATGTCTGAGAAACGATATTAGTCCAAGAGGGGAGGGGTAACGTGAGCCTAATATTCGATTCTGATCAGGTGGGGAGATCACGTAGTTGTACAAAAGAATACTTGGGATGCAGGTTGGATATAAGTCAGATGGAGAGATTGTAGCCTTAAGGTCTTTGGTGCATGGTGAGGGATAGAGGTAATTGGAACGATGGGGTGGCCTAGTACGTACCGGTGATTGGGAGGGGTTGAATGTGAGTCCAAGATAGACGAGTGGGTTAACTTGCTTCGTGGGATAATCAAACAATCAGGATTACAACCACCCAATAAACAATCATAATATGTACGACATAGGTTCACCTATGAGACTTGTAAAGAATGTTTATACCTAGCACCCGTGCGGCAAGGCTCGTCCTACCATGCATCGATTAGGGCTTAGGGTAAAAATGAGACTCTACCTAGCCCCTGTAATTGCAATCGTTGTTTGGTCAAGTCGCCCCCATTGAGATCACTGGAGGGTGACAATCCTGAGTGGTAGACATTGAGGTAGGATTGCGGAAGTGGGGGGTGCACTAGGACAAATTAGGAGTGTGGTAGGTTGGGAGGAGGGCGTCTCATAGAAATTGGGACCTCTATATAGACCATTGTGAGAGGAACATGGTCGATTACGAAGGTGACTATTATATGTGCAGAATTTAACCTCTATAATACCCTAGGCTTAAAAAAAATAATAATAGAAAAAAAAAAAAATCATTGACTAAAAAAACACTTCATATTTAAAAGTCTCAATATTTTCAAAAATATTTACCAAAACTACATTGTGCAAACATTGCCAATAAGCTACTTCACAAAGGCAACATTTTCTTATTTAAAAGTTTCAATATTTTCAAAAATATTTACCAAAAAATTATTTCATGCGAGGTAAGTGAAGATATGTGTAAGTCATTTGTATCACTTTGTTCATATGGTTGTTTATCTTGTTTGCCTTTATGTATGGTTGTTTGTATGTTTGTTGTTCCTTTGTTTGTCTATTTGTTGTTCGTTTGATTACCTTCGTCATAGGAAATATGGAGCACACACACACACACACACACACACACACACACACACACACACACACACACACATACACACACACACACGCACACACATACATACACACACACACTACATCACATGTTTGTTTGTTTGTACGTTTGTTGTTCATTCATTTATCTTCGTCGTAGGAAACATGGACCGAGGGGAGGAGAGAAGGTGGAGGAAAGGAAGATAGATTAATCAAATAAAAAATAAAAAAAGGGAGGAAAAAAATATATAATTAATTATATTAGAAAAGAGGGAAAAAAATAATAGAGAAAGAAGAGGAGGATGAGGAGGCCGAGGACGATGGGAGGAGGGAGGGATTGGAAAAATGACATTGTCGGAAGGTGGATGAAAGAAAGATATGATGAAAATAAAAGAAAAATAAGGAGAGAGGAGGATTGAGTAATAAAGTATATGAGAAATAGCAAAAAAAAAAAGGAGGACGAGGAGGAGAAGGAGGATGAAAAAATGGGAGGAAAGAGGGATTGAAAAAAAACATTATGTTTGTCTTAAGAAGCGAAGCGACATTTTTTCTTAGTTATGTAAGCACTTTGAGAGTAGGGTTGTCCTTTTAAAACGAACTACTTGATCACCACGAGATGGAAAGCGTTATGATAGAGTCCACTCGGTGTTGGATTACAAAATGTTGCAACTTTAGAATCGATTACATAAATGATATCATGCACCACATAGTTAATTAGAAAAATGTTATGTGCCATTTTTTAATTTATCAATTAATCAATTAGAAATGACACTCACAAAAGTAACATAGTATTGACAATGGCGTGTTCCTAAGCAGCCTAAAATGGTTGCGAATACGTCATGGTCGTCATATATGCCCCAATTTGGAAGTCCACGATGGTCGCTCGGATACATGAGTAGTTGTGTGTATGTTGACACCCACATCGGGTATGTTTGGCGTAGTATGTTGGTGTATGTTCACAGTGGGTGCAACGTGTTGAATGGGAAGATTATATTGTTTGCTTGGAACATTCCCTCTTTCAGTATCATCGACTTTTTGACCATTTGTCATTAATTTTGAAGTCACAATCGTGAAATTGATCGACGTTCTTTATCTTGTATTTGAAGTGTGATATATATTTCACAATGTTATATTTTAGGTAAGCGTAGCATTGGGTTTTTTATGGTTCATTGAAGTTGAACGATGATGTGCATCGCTAGTGTTTTGTGACGAAGTTAAGGGTGGATTGACTTGCTCATGCTAGACCATATATGCAAAGCAAATAAAGTATCTTTTACTATATGAAAGATGGAGACGGTAAATTTGTATATGTCAATCCCTTTAGTCATGAAACGCTTAGCGTACCTAGTCAACTCATAAAGCTATATATTATAAAACATTGTTTATTCATCTTATAAATGATCATCAATCAGTCGGTACCACTTCTTGCAGAATGTTACATTCCTCTCAATAAGAATAATTTTTACACCATTGTTTTCATCTTTACCTTTCAATACTTTTTACTCAGCTTGACTATACCATCATTCATAAAACAAAAAATGACAAATTCTTGTTTTCACTTTCTGAAGTCTTTCTGGTGTTGGATGGAACAACAATTTCGATTGAGAATCCTCTTCATAGAATCAATGACTATAATGGAAGTAGCATATCACGTTGTGTAAGGAAGTGCATCATTTGTTGTTGTTGTTTGAATTACATTAAGTGTTGTCTGCATCGAGTGTGATATTTGTTTGTATATGTTGGTGTTTGTAAGTTGGGATATTGGGTTCATTTGTTAGGATTGAGAAAATATATTATTATAATATATTGCAAGAGAAAAATAACATTGTCGAGTTGGTAATGCACATAAATCATTATTTTGAATTTATTAAATGACACATGTATAATCAAAGTAAGAAAATATCGTTGCGCGTTATATTTGTTCATTTTCGGGGAGATAGATTAACAGAGCAAAATGTATGCATAATAATGCATAAACATTTAAGAGGGAATCATGCTTAATGTGATATTGTACATTATAATTTAGTGGGAAAGATTTCAAGTTTGTGTATGGAGATTGTGATATAAATGTGGTTGCAGAATGCTATAGACTGTTAAAAATGGAAATGGAGGCATACAAATAAATAGGGTGATAATAAACAATCACCTATATGCTTCTTGTTAACGTTCTCATTTGTTCTTTGTAGCAACATTTGTAAGCCACTCAATTTATATCCTTGCAATTACCGACTATAGGAGTTGTGCTAAATAACATGGTTTATGAGCATAAATGATTTATAAGTATTGCTTCGCTGATGTTTGTCAGGGATTATAGAGTTATTTATTTTATAAGCCTTCAAAATAATTTTTTACTTCAAACGTCATTTCAACCGAGACTTTCTTCCTTCTCAATGCCTCACATTTGTGGAACTACGGTCGATGGATATGTCTATTCACGACGTAGTATTTAAGTATTTTATTCCTTTCATCTTCTAGCATGATATTGCGCATGTGCGCATCTTACCGTTGATAACAAAAATTCTTATGATATGTCTATAACCCACAATTGTGTATTAGTTAACATTATGGGCGTAATTTTTAATGTGCAATTGAATGATAATGTTTATTGTTGTTAGAAACTCATTTCATGAATTTTAATTCATTTTATTAGTTAATTTATTTTTATTTATAAATGAAATGTGTGTATTGTCGATAATGTTGTTTTTTAAAAACATGTCATGAAAAATAAGTATGTATTGTCGCTTAGCCTTATCTTTTTATTGTCAGTTATATAGCCTCAACATGACTCCTGTGTCCTTTCACGTGCATGCGGAAAACTATGAAGAACAAACTCGCTGATGGACGACTTCCCATTGACCTTAAAATAAAACTACAATAAAAGTATGGCAAATTATCGCGTACATGTTTGGAGAAGTATCATAGCAAATATATTGATATATTTGTTGCGAAAGGATGTACAACGCAATAAATTTGCGTTAAAAAATTATTGTTGCAATTTTATCAGTGTACTTGTTTCGATACATAAGTGAATCAGTATAGTCGCTACGATACTTCTCCAAACACGTATATCTAAAGTTTGCCACAAAAAAATGGAGTACAAACTTTGTAATCACAGTAGTCCAAGACTATGTGGCTGATTGGGCTAAAAATGAATACAATATATATATGAACCTAAAATCGTGCGTACACGTACGTTGAAAAAAAACTAATCTCCCAAAAATATGAAAAAAAACAACTCCCAAGCAACTGGGTTGATTCCAATACGATAGAAAATGAATAACGCGTTCGCAACAAGGCAACAAGTTTTACAAACAGGTGCTTATTTAGATTTGTATTTATGCAATAGCTAGAAAAAGAAAAAACTTTTATTGCACCCGATAAATTTGTGGACTGTCGAAAAGAATTTGTTGTATCAATCGTGCAAGGAGAGCGAAAAAGTAAAGTGAGGCGTAACAATTGTATCTAAGACCAAATATAGAATTCTCCTCCTCACTTTTAGTGTACTACTTCATAAACTATAAACTAGGACCCCCGACGTTTGAGTAGGGAGACATTTATGTAATAGTGATCTTGCTTTTTCTTTAAGTTTTCTTCAACATTTTATAAATTAACCCCTATGTCTGACATCTGATCAGATCTATCTAATGGTAACAATATAACATTCATGTCATAGTGTACTAGGGGTGAAGTCCCACTAACAGGGGTATAGTTTTTTGTTCAAGTTTTTTTTCGGAGTGGCTGCAATTCGAAATTTAGATTCTCATATCGGATGGGAGGAAGTAGTGGGTACTCGAAATTAGGTTTAAACCATGGCTAGAAGGACTTAGCCCTAACCTTATAAACTAAAACCCCGTTAGTGGGACTTGGCTCCGGGTCCAGAGTCTCGTTAAAACTGAGTGCGCATGATATTTATTGTTTCAAAGAAAAAAGACTCGAACATATTGATGGTTGAAAACGCCAACCATTTTTGTCTGACGAGACCATTATCACGCTGTGAATTTTGGGGTTAAGGCTATCGAAGCAAAATAGTTTTTAGGCACAGGGCGATTTTAAGTTTTGAATAATGTTGATAAAAGGTGTTGTGGTTTAAACAACCAATACTTTACCCAAGCATTCATGACAAATTTGAAAATGGTTGAGTGAGAATGTTGTCAACAACTGAAATCAAATGTGTCAACCTGTGTAGCACACCGAACATGTTCGGCGCCCCACCAAGCAGCCGAAGATGTTCCGACGCTCGGCCGAGCGAGAACCGAACATGTTCGGCCGAACGCAAATCAGAGGGCTGCCAAAAACGTCCTCGTATGTGTGTGGTGCATGGGGTGTGTGTGGGGGGGGGGTGGGTGTATGGGGTGTGCGTGTGTGTGTATGTGTATATGTTCAGGAGTGATAAGCAATACCCCCGGGTTCTGCCGACCCCTATATATATGAAAAAAAATGTTCGGCCTCGATTGGTTTTGAGTCACGTCCGGGCTTGGTACAAAGCGTTTGGGTCTGGTCACCGGCCCCTAACGCGATGCTACGCAAGTGTCAATCATTTTGTTATTTTCACTCGTTTCCCACTTCACACCTTGTTAAAAGTGTTGTCAGATACATTTTGGAAGAGTTGCATGAGAATGATCTGAAATGAACGGCGTTGAGAGGCGATCGATTTCTCCCCACCACTCGTGGAAAGTCACATTGGAAACAACCAGGATCCTTTTTTCTTTAAGAATAATAAAAGAAAATAGAAGAAAAACGACATACTAAGCCTTCATATTCATCTGTAGCGGGCCAATAAGTATCCTTAGGTACATTTTGGAAACTGTTAGTTTGAGATTGCCATGAAATTTGAGGGATGGCACACATGTGATTGCTTGTCGTCTCTCATGGGAAGTCACATCATAAATAATCGAGGTGCTTATTCCTTAAACCACCAGTACCCCGCCAAACCAAACTTTTTGTCACTCCCGAATTCGTGAAAGAGTTGGGCAGAGTCGGTAGAGGCTGGGTAGAGCCTTGACAGAGCTGCGGAGGTCGTTCCTTTTCAAAACGAGATGGAACAACCAGTGAACATCAACATCATGATTTCTCACAATAAAAAAAATATAGAAAAGTAGGAAAAAAAAAACAGAACAACTGTCCTTCGTGCATTTAATAAGTGAGGAGTGAGGGCACTGCCAAGAACTAAAACACTCGTGACAAGGGGAAAAAAAACTCCCCTGAAAACGTCGTGTGGCGGACTGCAAACCCTAAGGTGAGCAGGTCAGGCAGGTGCACTGTAGCAAGATGTTCAAGGGAGAATGAATCTTATCTCATAACTTTGAACAATTAAGAGAAGATTAGCATGGTCATGGACCAGGATGACACACACAAATCGAGATACGATAAAAAAAAAAAAAAAAAAAAAAAAAAAAACGAAGGTACAACACATACTTCTTGTCTTTTCCGCATATGCTGGGTTGTGAGCGAATCCACTCATCCTAAAACGAGTTGGGCAGATCTTCGAAGCGATAATGAATTTTGCTCGTAGCTTGGAATGATACGCAAAAGATTAGCTTGAGACTGGACAAGGGTGACACGCATAAATCGAGATATGGTAAAAAAAAATAAAAAATTGATGAAGGTACAACACATTGATTGTCTTTTCTGCATGTAGTGGGAAATGGGCTAGGCCACTTATCCTGAAACGACGGGTCGCTACACTGCGTTCAGATGTTCGAAGTGAGAACAAACTTTGTCGCGTAACTTGAAAAAATACAATAAATATTAGCATGGCTTTGGGCTAGGATGACACACATAAATCGAGATATGGTTAAAAAAAAAAAAAAAAAAAAAAAAAAAAAAAAAAAAAACAAAACAAAACAAAACAAAACAAAACAAACAAACAAACAAACAAACAAACAAACCAACGAGTTGACAACTCTTCTAAAAGGCGGAGTGCCCAACACAGACTTTCTCATTTTCCCTAAAAGAAAACAAGAGGGGAAAAAAAAAATCAAGGGAAAAAAAATGCAACACCTCCATAGAAGTATCGGTTGCCCACACTAAAGGATCGGTCCCCCGCTACTCTACCAGCTGCGTTTGCATAAAACGAAGAGTTTTGGTAGCCCCTCCCAAAAAAGGTTTGGGAAGGTGTCTCGTAGGGTACTGGTGGTTTAAGGGAAAAAAACAAACATACAAAGTTTTGAATGTAAGTGCCTTCAATTCATCAACAACGGGCCATAAGTGCGACTAGATCTATTATGGAAAATGCCAAGTCCAATCAATGTCCTTAAACAACCAGCACCTATCAGTCGTGGTAGCTAAATCAGCCCGCCCCTATGGTGCAAATTCATTCGAGGCCAGGGGGTACGAAAAATGCGGTAGGTGTTGGTGGTTTAAATAAAAAAAGCTAGTAAGCACTCAATTAATAGGGAGTCGTAATAGAAACATATGTGATTTTTTTTTTATGAAATAAAAAAAGAAATTTGCTAGCTCCCTGCTTTTGTAGATGATGCGGCTAGCGTCGGGCCTGTACTAGCAGGCTCTTCTTTGGTTATGGTAGAAAATATTTCCTCGATTTATTTCGCAACGCACATTTTGCGGGCTTACTGAATGGTTCCTTTTTTTAACTATGGATATGGTAAAATGTTTGTTTTGTGAAAGAGAATCTTGTCTGCTTCGATTCCGGTTGATGTTGTCCCCTTATTTGGTCTATCTTAGGGAGGGATGGCGGTGCTTCATAAGGGATTGGTCATCGGGTTATCGTTTTGCAGGCAAGTGTGTTTTGACATCCTGGTTGGTCTTGTCCCGTTGTTTGGCTTGTAGTTGTCGGGGGCGGTGTTTGCATGTGGGATTTGTCATCTAGGATTGTCACCCTGTTGAATGGGCATCCTAGTTTGTTGGTTCCCGTTGTTTGGTCTTTTGAGCGTGGGGCAGTGCTTGTATGTGAGAATCGTCATCCGGGATTGTCTTTTCCTTTTCTTTGGTTGTCACACTGTGGATCGGAGCTCTTTTTGATTTTTTTTGTAGACAAGAATGTTTTGGTATCTATGTTTGTTTTGTTGCCTCCTGTTCTGTTTTATAAGTTTTTCTACAGCTAAAGAATAAGCATGTTTCTGTGCCATCATAGAAACATAATCTAATCRATCAAAATAAGGCAAAGCTTGTAGATAGGTTTTATATTCAATTAATTTTTCCGTACCTCTATGAAGTAAACCAATATGGGGTTCTGCACGTTCCACCACTATTTAGAATCTCAAAAGAATCTAGTCTTATTATACGGTCAATATCAGTATACTTTGGTTAATCACATGGATATAAAAAAAAATACTACTTTAAAAAAAGTCTCTATATCTCAACAATTTTTTGTTTATATGTTTTACCCTACTCACTCTTTATGTGGTTGTTTGAATCAATTAACTTTTGGCTGTTCCCTTCCACTTTTCTTTGCCTCTTTGCCTTTTGGTTGTGTGCAAGTGGGTCGATATGACACACGGGGGTGGGGGCAGTCGCCGCTCAACCTACATCCACGTGGGCGGCCTTGTACGCAAGAGGTT
>BFEA01000148.1:213695-223763 GCA_003427395.1 Chara braunii | reverse complement strand
CACACACACACACACACACACACACACACACACACACACACACACACACACACACACACACACACAGAGAGAGAGAGAGAGAGAGAGAGAGAGTCACAATGTCAAAACTTCATACATTTTTGTGTTCATTCTCATTCTAATAGAGAATTCACTTCTTCAATCACGTACGTTCCCCCTGCGGCGGTGCGTTTACTTGTTATGATAAAAATGTAATCAATAAAACGATATAACGAATTTATTGTGTCTCATATTGTTTTTACTGTTGGGTTGACCCATCTCATGTGTGTTGCATTGCTTGTGTTAAGGTGAGATTCCTTGCTTGTTTAAACTTAAGTTTCTAAATATATATTGACGTCACAAGCAAAATTGTTTCATTGCTGGATTGGTTCATCTTGAGCATGCTTCATTGTCTGTAATACAGGTAAAGTTGCTATGACTTTGGATCTACTCATCTGGGTGGAATAGGGGAAGTTGTGGTGATATTTTATAACACACACACACACACACACACACACACACACGCACACGCACACGCACACACACATACCAATGGAGGAGACCTCAGGGGAATGGCGAGGGAGGAGGAGGTCAGAGACGGAGGAACTTTCCAGGACAGAGACGAACCTAGCGTGACTCGGAGGCGGCCAACCTTGAGCAACGTGCACTCGTTTCGAACGTTTGAATTCATAGTCCCAATCTGCTGCCCCTAGGGTCTGGGTATTATGGAAAGTTGTCTGCCACATAGGAAAGGTAAATTGTGTATAACAGGTGCAGGCTAGACCCCAATGGAGAGGAGCACATTGCAAAATTGCACCTCGGTCTGACAGGGGCATATCAGAAAGAGCTCAGGCCAAAAAGGCATTCCACTTTACCCACGTATTTTAGGGGCATTTTGGCATATGTCTCAACGTTGAGTGGTACAACACAAATTTTCCCTTAAACCACTAGTAGCTCTAAGCCTGGTTTTGCGGAGCCTGAATTTCACTACGCTCCGAGTTTGGTCCCATGAGTCTCACTCTATTTCCGTTTCTCATACTCTGACAGGGCGGGGGGGCAATCACAACCGTGAAACTCACAAAAGAAGAAAAAAATGAAAACGAAACAAAGCTTTGGTTGTGAAATGCATTTGGGTACATTCTTGGAAGTGGGAGTGGGAGTATGCCCTCAGTGAGGGTCAAACCAGTGGCCAGGTTGTCAGATTCCAGAAAGACAAAAAAGAGGGAAAAAAGAAAGAAACATGGATCCGACCGTGAAATTGGCTCGATACGTTTTTTTAAGTGTTAGTGTGATCAGGGTTACAATCCTCTGAGGAAACACAACTTGAGCAGATCACTGTTTCTGCCCTGCCTCGTTGGCAAGGGACTTGTAAGAATGAGACGAGAAAGGAAAAAAACAAAATAATAACATTCAAAATCTCACTGTTTTTGTTGTACGATTCGTTATGTGGAGGCCTACTGTGAACATGGCCTCCTAGACTACCCTGGCCGACATCAGTGAAGTAGAGAAATTATCTTTTTTTTGCTTTCATGAGCGAGCAGTATAAAACGAAACTTAATGAGACTTGCCGAGCGTGGGTCCCAATCCTTATTGTTCGGGAACAAACATTTTTTTCGAATTTCCCAACACTTGCAGAGGTACTAGTAGTTAAAAAAAAAAAAAAAAAAACTAAAAAAAGGACTGCAAGAAGAAAAGGACAGTCTCTCGACAAACTTACCGGGAGGTTAACAACGACGGTGGAGGGCTACAGGGAGCTGGTTTCGTACCGCCAGGCATGAACGACATCGCGTACAGGCGTACGGGCGACGAACGAATGGTGGTGCTCGATCTTCATTTTCGTCAAACCCGAGGCCGGTTATAGGCCAGGGTTTCGGTCTCATAAGACCATCGACGAACTCACAAGCAGAGCAGGCGGGGTGGAAGGTTGACTCAGCGAGATGAAGTCTATCAATAGGAGGTCAACGAGAGAGACGGAGGGGATCCACGGTGCTCCTTTCTCCCCCCCAGTGGGGTGTTGGCACCTGCACCACAGTTGCTTTCACATCTTGGTCGCTATCATACCACTGTCGCTTTTATATTGACACCTCGACTCTGCGTTACATCTCTGGGGGAAAAAAGGGAAAGACTACAATCACAGAGAATTGTCAATCGGTCTAGCAGGACGATGGGCTTTAGACAACCACCGTATTAAGAGGTGGATTTTTGAACTGGAGATTGTCGAGAAATGTCCACGATAGATGAATGAAGAAGGCATTGAAGGCAGAAGTAAAGACGTAGACTCATCCTGGAGGGTTATAATTTCCTTCCCTAAGCCAAGGGGGAAATATCTTCTTTCACTCAATTGTCCTAAGGTTTAGAGACCTAATCAATGCAAGTGTGGATTGCCTTTCTATATATATATATTTTTCCACTTTCAACTTTGTTATTTGAAAGAGAATGAAGAAGCTCGACAATTGGGGATGTTTTGATACAACCCCCAACGCCAGTGCCTCCTCCTTCCTCCTATGCCACACCATCCTCTTCCACAATTATCTCTCATATGGAAAGATAGATGATTAAAAACGTATTAAAATCTTGTTTTTCTTATTGGACACTCCCGAAACATTTGGCCACTAACATAGTACAGGTAGGAGACGACTATATAAGGGTCACTGTGAATCCCAGGGTTTACAAAGTCTAGGTGGAATGGTTGAAACAACATGTTGTTTCAATCTTCTTCGGTGACGAAGCCACCTCGCTCGCAATTAAGGACAAAGCATGTCTTGTGCGAATTTATGAAGATGGGTGGACCACGAATAGGTTAATTCACGTCCCTTTTAAAAGAGGTTTGTTTCATAACGAGTATCGTAATCTTGCTACATACGTGGCCACTTCCGATAAAATCGTTGCATGGATGCTTCGTAAGGGAGAGGATAAGATTGTTCTCGATAACAAAACCTATCACGCCCGTTTTAAACCATGGATGAACGAGCAACACTTGTATGACTGGAGGGAGGCCATGCGCTTTTCTTTTTTTTGGATTCGTTATCTCCAGGTCCCAATCTTGGTCCTTCCCCAGTTGGAGAGCGCGGTAGAGGATGCACCTCACCGGAGTTGATAAACATTTTGTTCGACCTTACTCCATCTGGAATAACGTCTTAGTTGACCTTTGGGAGCATGGTTATGTGGAAATCACAGTTGTAAACACCACAACGCAGTGGTGTGAAGTATGTCGTAGACACTTTCACACGTCGGAAGACGAACATTGCCCGACCAGAGCTCGACAAAAGCAGTCTAAGGGCAAGGCAGAGAGAGAACATTTGAAGGAAGAAGTTTCAGACAAACACCTTGAAAAGGAGCCATACAGAAAGACAAAGGATGGGATGGACAAGGATAAAGATCCGGACATAAAAAAGTTTTCGGACCTCTTTCCACCTCATGGTCTGTCAATGGTGGATCTTCAGTGGTATGGTGCAGAAAGAGAATGAGGGTTGTTTCCGAAACAAAAGAAAGGGGGCTAGAGGGTCACATAGAGCACGCGCCCAACCGCAGGACTGAAGAGTCACCTAACTACCTGAATATGTTGAGAGCAATCAATGCTGGTAAGCAATCAGGAAAACTAAGATGGATTGGAACGGCCAATGCTAAAGAGTACTAGACTCGACTCCCAACAGGTGTACTCATGTATATGATTTATACAGGTGTTACATTATTAATGACTAGCGAGCGGATTATGAGTGAGGTATGCTTCCCCTCCATGGTTTCAATTAATTTGGAGATCCAATCCGGATTTGATCTTAATTTTTCTTCTGCAGACTAAGAGAACCTTAACTCAAACATGTGTTATTAGGTTAAATTATTTTATATGTGCCTGTTCTGGTAGTCTCACACCTTGATAGTGAATCCATTAGTCCAGCCTTTTGGAACTCCAATTAATCCTCATGTCGGAGGGGGTAAAAAATTTTCATCAGAGTTTTGATCTTCTGAATATTTTATTCAGACCCATCAATCATTAAGAAAACAATATCAACAAAGAGAGAACACACTAGAATAATCTCCTAGTATAGTCCTTATGAATTAAAGAAATTTGGATGTTTTTAATATTCATTTTGTATTGATCGTCAGGGTCTTCATCATGATAACAAAAAGGAAGAGAGTTATAGGATCTCATTGTCTCAGTGATCATTTTATAGGAACGGGAGGAGCTAGGTTGCCATCTATCATTACACTTGTCGTGACATTATTATGCATAATCTTCACCCATCTTGTAAAGCATGATGTAAAATTGAATTTCCCAACGCATTTATCTATAAATGTTCAATCACACTGACATGGTCATGACGTAAAATTGAATTTCCCAACACATTTATCTAGAAATGTTCAATCACACTGACATGGTCATATATATATACAAATCATTGAAAGTACGGTTTAAAAGGACATCATCTTACATCGAGATAGCACTACGGTTGATAAAGTCATGTCAACATGCAAACTCAAAAATCGAGCAATAAGAATTGTTAAGGCTTAGTTTTTTTTGTCACGGTGTGTTGTTATTTTTGTGTGTCGACAACCTCAAAATTATGGTCGTAAATGGTTTTTCAGCAAGCTGTGGTAGACTAGACATTTGTAGGATAAAAGATTAAAGAGATAGAAGAAATTGAAAAAACTTTGAGTATACTTGCGAGGTCTGCATAATATTCACTTAGATGTAAAGGAGATTATCACGACCATTTCAAACTACATACATCAGTAACTGGTGGACGGAGAGGCCTGACTCAAAAATACTTGGTGGACAAACGAACAACAAGAGAATCAAATTCTGCATGTATGAAAAAAAAGTATGGATGATAACATTTCCAGAAGAGTGGACAAGGCAACGCAGTTACGTTAAGAATAAACAGTTACTGGTCTCATCCTCAATACTTAGATTAGTCTGACTTATCTCCATGGTTATCTTTGTGAATCCAAAGGGGGATAATAAAACTCAAGTTGCAGATCTCGCAACCTTACAATGGGCAAGCAGAACAGATAACACGTGCATTGGTTGGGATATCATTATTGAAATTGTGGAAACTATAATTTTACAACCGAAAAAATACAAACCGAAAACTGACTACTGATTATATTTGGAGTCTTCATCGTTAAGAATACAATTATGACTGTCATGGAATAAGAAATTGCCGAGGCTATAATTTTATTTTATTTTAGTTTTTTATGCATATCATCCTTGTGCAAGGGTCATTCTAATCTTATTTATATCATTCAAATTTCAATGGATGTCCCAAAGGAGACAATGCTGGATTTATGAATTTTCTTATTTACCTAATTCTCCGTTCACTGCTATATGATATTGAATTTCATTGAAGTTAAGATGTGGGGTTTGTAATGGTTTCATATGCATTGATGTGGGCCTACTGCTGAATGGTGCTCGGAAAAGGTGTCAAGCTTAGGAATCAGGGGTCGGACCTTCTTTCCATTATAAGGAGGACGTTGGACGTGCTCCTAATTATGTGATCAAAGAACATTAAACCTGATTTATAACATGTAACCACTAAGTTGAGTAATATCTCCAGGTAGAATTGTGAGGTCATATTATTCATGCCACAATTTTTCCTCCTTGTGTGGAACCGATACATGAGGTGAATCTCATATTTATAAGAGGTGTTGGTTTTCTTTTGCTTCTTTTGGATGAATGAACCGTTAGTTTTCATATTATTCGCTTCATTTATGTTTTGTTTATTTATTAATATCTACGAACTTCCTCTCGCCAGTCTATCGGTGATATATGTTTGACATATAACGTTGCTTCACTTAATAGTTTGATAGCTCTGTTTTTTCCCCCTTATGTCTCGTTGTTCAATCATGTTGGAGCGGTACCCACCTTGTAATCCGCTTTCTATTTAACTTCGGTTCCAACGATTTTAATCCCGTAGTCAAAGATTCATAACTTCGCGCTATAAAAAATTATGACATGCACTTGGTCACATGTTTACGTCCGATTCATTAGTCTTTACAGACTTCCTCTTGCCTACTTCATGTAATAGTTTGATAGCTCAAATTTATTTCCGTATGTCCTTTTGTTCAATTTTGTCGGAGCGTGATTCACCATGAAATCGAATTTTTATTTCAACTATTCCTTCAGTCATTTCACTATTCCAACGCCATGATTGGTCAATCGTATAGGTGATGGGTTTGAAAACATTCATATTCCTCTTGTATTTTAGGGTAGATTACTTTATGTTTTTTAATACCTCCTTACCCAACCTTGCTAGAGAGGGAATCGTATGTCATTCACTTTCTGCTACGAATACGTCCGTCTTATCTTTAAAAATTTCATTTGTTTCCCATGATGAATGCATACGTGGGTTTCCTTTGGTTCTACTGGGTGCTGGGTTCCTTTAGGCCAAAATCTCTACCTCGTCCTTTGGAGGTGAAATTCGAGATCTGCCCTAAATTTGGCTGTAATGACAGACCAACTGCATCCACTCGTTTGTGGGCCTATTATAGTGTTCCTTTAGTACACATAAGCTCCGTCCGCCTCTCTCCTTTCCCTTTACTTCTTCTTTGATGTTCGGTTGAAGATATGGTATTTGCTTGTCGAATGAACTGAGAGGCAACTTCGAACATATTTTCCCTGCACGTTGTTTTTCGCACGATTGGTTTTGAAGTCGAGGGACTGTACGTAGCAGGTAGGGGAACTGCTGGAGAAAGTGTGAGGCTCTCTAGTGGTGTGAGAACGCTGTAGTTCTATTGAGGCTCGACAAAACAGTGATTAGCTGTGGAGAGAGCAAATTTGTGTTGCATCCATTGAGATTTAGGGAGCCTGATAGATGGCAGCACCTGCACAGGTACAAGGGTGCTAGGTGGGAAACCTCGTCTAAGCAATGCAGGCTCCTTATGGTGAAGCTCGTCTCGTGCGTATGTTAAGCGTTGTCCTTTTGGTATTTACTTGCTTCTCTCTTTTTGGTAAATCTCTGAACTTTCTAGATTATTAGCTTTATTTTGAATTCTGCATTAGTTGTAGAACTTTGTGCAATGTACGAGATAGTTCATCTTCCTTGTTGGAGCTCCAAGGTGATTTTGGGGCCGGTTGTAGGTCCATGACCTTTTGGTGAGAGAGAATTCAGACGAGGACGTTTTTTGAATTATTGAGCTTCATGTCAAACTCCTTTGAGAAGTTTTCGAGAGAATAGTTGCTGTTTGGGGACAATGGACCCGGTTTCCAGTACGAGCGGCCCCGATATGTTCACCCGGGTTGAATTGTGAGGTCCCACCCTCACGTCCTTCCCTTCCTTTTCTTGTTAGTTCTTTTTGAAACTAAGCTATGTGATTCTCTCAATTTCAGCTTTCACTACCTACCTACAACTACTCCTAAGTCTATATACAGGGTACCCCTGCAAGCACAGCTCCCTCTCACAAATAAGGGGATGCATGTTACCCCTCGCCCTAATTGGCGGTGGTCAGGGAGTAGGGTGGGGCCGCCGGTGGGGGGGCTGGCTTACGCAAAGACTGAGCATTTTGCCAGTAGCTGTGCCTCCTTGGCCATCACAGGTGTGCGTTTGTGTGGGAGTTGTGTGGTGTGTGGGAGAGTGCTGGCCATAGATACTGCTTTTACTCATCTACTTTTGTAGTAATACATTACCTGTGGACTGTTTTATGAAGGACGAAGAAGAGCTCCAGAAAACAGTCTGCCACAGTCATGTTCTTTTTTGGGGGGGGGAGGAGGGGGTGTGTATAGCAAGCAAGGCAACACATAGGGTTTCGCTCCACTACACTAGACTCTCGAAAATCTTAGAGTTCTGCCTTGCTCCACTCACACTAGAGAATCCTCTTGAAAATGTGTGTTGACTGCTGTCCGAAAATGCTCTAGAACTGCACTTCCAACTCCTCTGGAGTACCCCTGCCTGCAGAGCCCATTTCCTCTAGGATCCTTGGTTTTGGTCTTGAAACAGTACTGAAAATAGAGAGTCTGCTGCAAGTCTGGGTGGACAAACCAGGCTGGCGGTGTAGTGTTGTGGAATCAGGCTGCTATACACAGTCGAGCGTGCAGCCGCATGTACCTTTCCATGTTGGAGCAGAAGATTCATTCTCAATTCGCAGATTTGGTGAGTGGTTGCCTGCTCCACTACTCCAGACTCTGCTTTTGAGTGTTAGAGAGTCCGTCTAGAGTAGCGCCCTCTAGTGCAAGTGGAGCGAAGCCGACTCTTTTTTAGAGTGTGGAGTAGTGGAGCGAGACCCATGCACACACGCACACACACACTGTGCACACACCCACACACCAACACACACAACAAAAAAAAAGAAAGAAAAACCGCTGAATTCTTTCAGTCTGCCCTAGAGGGGGAATAGACGAGGGTCACTGGCGCAGAAGGGCGAAATGTGGTGAGGCTTCCAGCCGGGCCGTGTGGTGGTTTCTGAAGACGTGGGCCAGGGGCAATCACGGTTGGTTGAACCGTTGACCGCAGGAGGTCACCAAGGGGTGGTGAGTGGAGAGCGCCATGGTGACTTGGAACAGTGGTTCCAATCTGTCAGCCAGGGTGGGCCTCTGTAATAGTAGTAGGGTAGATGGGACTAGCGCAGGTTAGTTTGGTAGTTTAGACAGGGACATAAGTAGAATAAGGGAAGATGACCTTATAACAGAAGAGGGACTTGGGTACTTCACTGTAACACGAGGTGCAGAATGTTCTAAAAATCAAACTTAAACCACCAGTACTTGGCCCAGCTATCGATGCCGAGCCTGCGCGCCGGCCCTCGGAGGTCGACGAAGCGACATGGGCTGTTGATGCGATTGATCCACGGCCCACAGGCCGCGAAATTTGCGTACTGTTAACGCTAAGGGCCCGCGGCCGATGTATGCGCCAAGTACTGGTGGTTTTCAGCCCTGATAGCTGTATGTGGAGAGTGGGTTTGATCTTTATTTAGGAACTGGAAAAGTTGGCAGTAACAACTTCTGCAGGCCCAGGCGCAGGCGCCTGTAAGCTAAGCTGGCTGATGCTGCCAGATAACTCCGGGTACAATTGTGAGGTCCCCGGCCTCGACTTGCTTGGCGTAATGAATTGAAAAAGAAAAAAAATAACGAGGTTCAGTGGGGCATGGTCTTACAACAGGCGCTTTCACGTCTGTGACCGGATTGGTCAGAGGCAGGTTTAGTTTATAAACTCGTGATACGACTGTGCCCTCGGAGAATGGGCTGGGAAGGGCGGGATAAGAATAATAAGAAGAGGTAAAGAAAAAAAGAAAAAGAAAAAAAAAAAAAAGAGCTAAAGGAACATGAATAGTGATAGGGGCAGATCCCACTGAAGCGTTCCCAGAAATCCGACGGTGCTGGCAGGATGGTGAAAGTCAACCTCCGATTACATGGGTTGGACGGATTTTTTATTTCTTTTTATTTTTTTTTAATTTTATTGCGATGGCCTTGATTGAGATATTATCATTGAGCTGACCGGCCCCAAGCAATTCATTAGTAGTTGGTTTTACTCGTCAAGTTCCGTCATCTGGATTCGAACACAGTTGTGTATTTCAACAGTTCATGGGTGTACCCACTGAGCTAGGCTCTTGGGTGCTGGACGGATTTCAGGACCTGCGACCATAGACATAGCTGCGTGGGGGGTGCCCCATAGGCAGGAGCGAAGTGCGTGGAAAGAACGGCCTTCCTGTTGTCATATGATGAAGGAAAGGGAGTTAGGACGTGATCCCACTGGCAAAAACGCTTGGAATAAGTGTCTGAACCTGCTCGTGTTTGTGGATAAGTGCAAACAACTGTGACTGATCTCCTTTTCTGCATGTCTGCGTGGAAAACGTCCAGGTTCCGACACTTATTCCAACCCTCTTTGCCAGGGGGATCTGGCGCTTATAGGTAGACATCTGGCGGCAGGTCAGGAGGGAGAGGAGGCGAGACGGAAGGCGTGGAGCGGGGTAGAGTGATGAGAGGTGGGAGACAAATGCTAAGAAAACGGACGAAGCTAGCCTAGTCCATCGGGCTAGAGGAGGGACATTGTGTAAATGTTCATAAACACGTCATGCGTTCGAATCCTCAAAGAATGAACTTGGTGCAACGAGGTCAGAAGGGGCTACCCTTTTTTTTTTTTT
>BFEA01000148.1:199486-209926 GCA_003427395.1 Chara braunii | reverse complement strand
GTTGAAGCCCACAGGGACAAGGAGTGGAGTGAGTGTCACGAATGGGAAGGAAGCGCAGAGAGGATTAGAGGGGAGGGAAGGGGAGGCGAACAGACGGATTGGCTGAAATGAGGTAAAGAGTCAGAGAAGGGGGAGAAAGGTAGACATAAAGATGGGTTGATAGGAAGTAAAGCGACTGTTACGAGCGGTGAGGAGAGAGGTGTTGAGAGAGGGAGAGGCAGGTACTTCGGCAGATATTGTATATTCTAGTTTGTATTTACAAAGGGCGACACTGGTACTCGATTTTGAAGATAGAGCCACGATCTATCCTATTGTGCCGAGTTCATTCTCGCCCTCATACTCTCCCTCTCCATAGGTCTGCGTCACTACTGAGCAACCTAATGTTTGATGGCGAAGCCCTCGTTGGACGGGCATGTCCGATCATTCGACTGAACAATATGGAGCGAGCGAGTGATCGACCGTTAGTAACCAAGCAAGAGAAAGAGAGCGAGCGAGCGGGCGAGCGAGAGAGAGAGAGAGAGAGAGAGAGAGAGAGAGGGGCACCGGTTGACAGGGAGAAGGGTAGATTTTACGAGCGATGAAGTGGTGTAGACGGGAGGAGGCAGTCGGGATGCCAGACGTAATAGCTTGTTTCTCGAACGTGTGGATCTGCTTGATTTCGAACTCGTCCGGTTGTCCTCTCGCGTCCTGTCCAATGATTTGTGTGTGGGCGTGAAGCCCTGATTTTGATGGGAGCGATATATTTACGTAATGTATTGGTGAATATCTACATTATTATGTAGCGAAATGTAATATGTTGTGGCGACAGGTAATGTAGAAGCACGGAACGGATTATTACTGTTTTTCCTGTGTAAAGAAATCCGCAGAATGGGGTATTATTTGTTGGTTTGTGTTATTTTGTTTTTGAAGTTTTGTGTGATCGACGCGAAAGATCATTTTCTTATTTTGTTTTCACTTCAATGAAGTGTTCTGATCAAGAGATTCTTATCTTTTTATCTATGGAGCTAGGTGCTTATATCTTCAACGATGTGTGTAACGTATCTATGCTTTACCTCGTACAATCTTGCATTTGTAGATGTTTCATGTGAATGTGCATTTACATTATGAATGTACAAGTTCTGCCGCTAATCACCCAGTCCAACGACGGCGTTGTCGCTCTCATCAAAGGAAGGGTGTCTACTTATTAGCTGTTCCAGTCATTCCATGCCGGAGCGAGAATCGGGGGATTTCCGTGATACTGGCAGTAGGCTGTGTCGAGGGCTGTGGTGCTAATATGAATGATGCTGATGGTGATGCTGATGATCGTAATGTTGCCGATCGCGATGCCGATTATAGTAATCTCACGTTACTTTCGCATGTGTTGTGTGTGTGTGTGTGTGTGTGTGTTTGTGTGCTCTGTGTGTGTGTGTGTGTGTGTGTGTGTGCGTGTGTGTGTGTGTGTGTGTTCATTGGACTGGTGTTGTGTGTGTGTGTGTGTGTGTGAATTCGTGGTGTTTTTTTTTTTTTTTTTTTTTTTCCCCTCTTTCGTGGTGGTATTTATTAACGGCAGGTCCCAGATTTCGAAGCGCCTCCCTGAACAGTTCCGATTTACCCATGTTCGACGAGGTTAGGAGCTCGCACGGCTGCGCTGTTGATGTGTCATCAGCCTCCTTGCGGGAGTTGAGGAGCGGGAGTGGGAGTAGGCGGAAGAAACGTGAGCAGCGCCGCGAGTCCCTCTCTAGTGGCGTTGAGAGCGGCAGTGTTTCTCTGGCGGGGAGGAGGCCTCCGCCATTGCCACCGGGAAACCACACCGCAACGTCAGCGTCCGCAAGAAACGGGACTAAGGCGCGAACGGCAGGTAAAGAAGACGAATGGAGGGAGGTGGAAGAGGAGGGAGGTGGAGTGGTCGTGTCGGAGTCGGTTCAACCTGGGTTGAGCTACCGAGGCGAGGTGGCGGGTTTCGAGGACGACGACGACCGTTTCACTGTGAAGGCTTCTTCTCTTCTTCACGCTGGCCATCATCATGTCGGTTTGAAGTCCGGCTTACTTAGTCGTGTGAGGGTCTCTCCTGCTGGTAATGGGAGGGTTGGGAGTGCAAACGACAATGAAGAAGGCGAGGAAGAAGAGGGAGGTGAGGAGGTCGCCGACTGCAATGTTCTTTATGGGGACTGGACGCCGCCCCCGAAATCGCAACACAAAGACGTGTGCCACTTTCGGCGCCCGGAAGATGTGGACATGGAGCTGCCCCCTTTGCTGCGGCGAAAAACCTGGAAGCGTCGTCGCCCGGTTGTTGATGATCAGTCGTCCTCTCCTGACGTCGACGTGGAATACGAGGGGTCCGGTCTGATGACGAACTCCTCTTCTTCTTGTTCGTCTTTACATGATATGCGTTCTAAGGAGTTGGTAAGCGATGGCGGGAGAGATGGGGTGGAGGAGGAGGAGGAGGACAATAAGGCTGAGCGCGAGGAAGAAGGCGATCCGATGGAGTGTGTTGGCGACAGGGATGCGGAGGATGTTGTCCAGGGCATCTCTCTTCCTGCTGTCAAATGCCGCGATTCTTCCATGGTTACAGATTCGGCAGCGGACGCCAGTTCTGGAGATGTGCAGCAAAAAAGTAGAGAGGAGCGTGCTAAGTCCGAGCTCAGGGGATTTGAAGATGATTTCAGGATAAGGACTAATCTTGATTGGGTTTATTATTCCCAGCGAGGGGACGAGGAGGTGGAGGGAGACGAGGAGGTGGATGAGGACGTGGCTGAGGAGGGGTGCACACATGATGAAGTTTGCGAGATATTGAACCCATGTGCTTCCGTGCCTGAGAAGGTGGAGGAAAGGAAGAAGGAGAGAGGCGGTTTGGATCGTCAAGATGCCGGTGCAAAGGAGCAAGACCAAGACGTAAGACATATGGGAGACCAGGAAATCGAAAAGGCGGCCATTGGCATACACGATGGAGCGGGATTCGCAGACGATGAACCTAGGTCGCCACCAATCGCAAGGCCGATATGGAGTCCTCAGTCTCTTGAATGTCCCGACGCTCCGTACGCCAGGTGAGCAACCTTGTCCTCTCTTATTGACTGGCCATCGAATCAAATTACTCTTCGCGTCTGCGTGTTGCGGGAATGGCAAATTAGGGCATGCAGGCTACGAACTGATGACGCCGCCTTAGCTAGTATTTGACATAGTTCCCTTTTTTTTCACTTCGCAAAGGTCTAATGTAATGTCGACTTAATGGTTCCGATCCCTTTTTATATAATATTTTGACTTTGCGATCGGAACCATAGTTCACATAACATTAAAACTCTGCGGGAAAACTTTCGCGAACCGTAGAACTACGGTTGCGATCGAACTGTGTTTTTTTTTTTTTTTTTAGCCCGATGGACCACGGATCAGATATTATTTGACTAAGATCAAGTGTCCGATCGAACTGTGTTCTACGGGTTGGTCGCGGTAGCTTTTCGAGAAGACGGATACGTCAGAACTTTGCGTAAATCGAGAAATGGTAAATAAAAAAAAGGGAAAAAAGAAAAACTTTGCGCTTAACCACGCATGCATCGAATATGTGTGGAACGTTATCCTTGAAAGACGAAATGTAATGAACTTAGAAGAAAAGTGTGCGTGCGTTTTCTTCGCTTTCGACTTTTTTCGTTGCCCCTCCGTTGTTTCTCGTGCTCTCTGCTACTTTTTCGCGTTATCTTATTTTTTCCCTTTCCGCGAATGCACTCTCATTAGCTTATTGCAATTTTTTTGTACAAGCGTTATAACTGTTGTTTGGGATCTTCTCCTGTGTAATGCTCTTAAGGCGTAACCAACGCGCCAGCTGCTCGGCGCAGTCACGGAAGTATAGTGTGAACTGGTAATATGTTTTGTAGAAGAATGCAAAGCTTAGCTTCTCTTCCTCTGTCTCGCTCTCTTTCTCTGTCTCTCTCTGTTTCTCTGTCTTTCTCGCTGTTTCTCGCTTTCTCCCTGTCCTAGCTTTGGAAAACCTCAAACGGTGTCTGGCTCTCCTGGTTTAGGGCGTTGAAGCTTTAGGGTTTCACATGTTGACCTCAAGCACCGTGGCGAGAAAGAGCCCGCTCAGGTCCTGAAACGCGAGAATACGGGATGAATCTGCACGGCGCAAACAGTCAGGTGCATTATTTGCACAGTGACGGTGTAGATACACTTTGTGACTGTGATTTCGCATCTGATCTGGTCTGTTTTCCCTCCTTCACCCTATCCTCTTCCAGTCAGGTGCATTATTTGCACAGTGACGGTGCAGATACACTTTGTGACTGTGATTTCGCATCTGATCTGGTCTGGTTTCCCTCCATAACCCTATCCTCTTCACGCTAATAGAACGCCCGGTCAATATCACTGTATCTGGCCCGCAACTTGGCCCAGCTATAATGACCGGGCGTTCTATTCGGGTGAAGACGGTAGTTGCGGTGGTATGGGAAAGCTGTCTTACATGTTGAATGGGTTGCATGCCTCGATTTCGAGTTTGGTTCTCCGGTCCGTCATTGTCTGACAGAGATTCTCACCAGCCGTCGAAAGCTCATCCATTTGAGCTTTTACATCGTATTGTGTTTATGAGCTCTGCGCAAATGCTGGTTCAAGGTTATGGACACTGGTTTGCTATAGAAAGCTGTGTGTCTAAGTGTGCCTGTTCAAACGAGATGCTGCTTCAGGCTCGCAATTACGTTCTCCCCGAACGGCCTTATTCTCTAGTGTTTTCGCCAAAGCGCCAGCAGAAAATGTGGTGCTGCGAATCGCGTGCTGATATCTACGTCTGAAACTCATCTGTTGTAGATTACGTGCTGATGTCGACGTGGTGAAGCTCTCAGCCGTTGTAGATTGCATGCTGATATTTATGTGCGAAAATAATCCGATGGGGATTACGTGCTGATATCCGATATCGATGTTGGAGGTCATCCGTCTAAGCGAAGAGTGTTGTTTGCTTGGTTGGCGTGCGTGCTGATGGTGGCTTGTACAGGCGTAAGCGAACATCAATCGGAGGGAGCGTAGAGCTTGCACGGCAGAGCAGTCTCACAGACACGAAGCTGGTGCTGACGACTCATCTGAAGCGGAATGCTAGCAGTTTCTTTTACGATAAACATTTCGAGTATTTGCATGAAATCGGGCGTGGGTCCTTCAGCACTGTAAGTCCGTGATCTGTGTGGTTATGCTGTGCCCTTGCCGAGAGAGAGAGAGAGAGAGAGTACTGAGAACCATGAGTTGCGCTGTTTGGAGAGCGAGCGGGTGATGCGGGGAGTGAATATCTTGTTTCTATGGCAAGGCGGTTTCGATCGTGCAGTCGTTGGCAGGGTAAATCCATGTCCGGGGAGCGGGGTTGGCGGGGATGTGGGGATGATGTGGGGAGTGCTTTTTCTCGTGTGTGAGAGAGGAGAAAGGACGTAGAGCAGGGCGAGTAGGAGAGGAGAGTGTGAGGGTGGAGAAGCTAGAGAGGGAAGAGATGAGAGAAGAGGGGAGCACCGGAATAGAGTTAGTGCAGAGGGAGAGGGAGAGGGCAAATGGAACGAGACTGAAATAGTTGGGGAGAGGAATAGAGAGGGGAGAGGGAGTATATGGCAGGTGAGCGGCCTTTCTGGTGTTTGCGTGTGTTCACACAGCGAAAGGGGAGTATGGCAGGTGAGCGGCCATTTTGGTGTTTGCGTGTTTAGAGGGGAGAGGAGGGGATATGGCAGGTGAGCGGCCTTTTTGGTATTTGCGTGTGTTCACACACACACACAGAGAGAGAGAGAGAGAGAGGGGGGGGGGGGGGGGGGGGAAGAATGCTTTGAGTGTGGAATTACATGAGGATGTGAATGACATATCTTTGGATTGTTTGTGCCTAGATCAGAAGTTCATGCTGGGGGACCTCAAGAGACCCCAAAACAAATCCTTCATTCGTCTGGCGCCCACCTCTCCACTGTAGTTTACTGTCTGGCTTCCTGCTGAGGTTTGATGATCGCGAATGAATCGAGGGAGGATTGTTGAAGAACGGCCTATTTTTTAATGAGAACTTACATGCCAAGTGCTGATGCGTGTTACTGGAATGCATTGTGGTGATATCAGGTGTATGAGGCACGTGACCTGAGAAGTAGAGGTGTTTGCGCTGTTAAGAAAAGCAAAAGGCAGTTTAGGGGGAAGGAAGACAGGGAGCGGTATGTGAGAGAGATTCAAAGTGTTGCGGCCTTGGCAGAGCACCCGAATGTTGTCAAGTATTTCCGAGGATGGCAGCAGGTGAGTCTTTTTGCTTTTGGTGCCTGTTCTGATCGCCAGTCCCTTTGCCAGTCCCTTCGCCAACCCCCCACGTCTTTTATGATGCCCTTGTTATTATACTGGACATAACTTTGTCAATTCTTCGGGCATCGGAAGAGAAGCGAGAGCGTTTGACGTTTTTGTCCTAACGCTGCATCTGCCTACACAACCATATGACGTGAAAGGCAGCATGCAGGGATTTTAAAACGACCTCTCAAACGACCTCTTAAACGACCTCTCAAACGACCTATCAAGTCGTTTTAACTATTCTGGGTACCCGATTCGTATGGATTTTACAGTATTGCTGGCGGGAATGTGTAAGTATAGATGTATAGGCATGCATTGTTTAATCGATCTATCGTGCCAGTGAAGTCTCGAAGAGAGTCTACTTACCTACCTGGACGTTTTTTGAAGGTATCATTCTCTGTACCCCAGTGCTCAGCAGCTGTCTGGGAAGGGTACAAATTGGCGTAGAAGTTTATGCCCGATGACTTATGCCTCCACAGGTAATGGTGGAATACAATCACATTGAACGTAAAAAGTATTTGTTGAGGGGAACAAGTTGTTTGTGAGATACAAGGGGCGGAAAAAGAATGCTGGAAAATTTGTGCGTAGCTTGATTCCTCTTTGAAAAGTTTGCTCCGTCGTCAGAATCAATCCTTGCCCTCTGAGAGTACACGAGCGGTCTGGTTAAACAATCCGATGGATTTCGCTATGCATTGGCGTGTTTTGGATGTGTAGCATGCTGTCTGCACTTGTAGGATGCCGAATATACTCTGTGCGTATCACAGTTTTGTGTGAGTTTGATCATCAGACACGTCCGATGTATTGCTGAGCTACTAAGGGAGTTTTTTTTTTTTTTTTATAGCTTTTTCACCGTCAAATTTGTGGTTGTTTTGAAGACGAAATGTGGTGAAATTACTGATGTTGTGAACTTTATGCCTTGCCTGGTTGGCCAGCTGCTAAGCGTGAACATACTTGTTCCTGTGAGTGTTTGCGTGCTTGTGTGAAGCAGTCCTTACATCTTAGTCTGCGTGCTTGTTTGATTGTGTGTGGTGTCTATGTTTGTAGGATTCTTACTTCTATATTCAAATGGAGCTCTGCGAAGGAGGAAGCTTGAGAGATCATCTGGACAGTGTGACAGGTCTGATCCCGGAGGAGAAGGTCTGGAGTTGGATCCGGCAAGTCGCTTCTGGACTGGCACATATTCACAAGAACGGAGTCTTGCATTTGGACATTAAGCCAGACAACATTTTCATTGACAGCCAAGGTGATTCACTAGGATTTTCTGTGACAGCAGCAGCCCTGCACCAGGCACTGGAATGTAATGTAAAATTAATATAATTGAATTAAGGAAGGGATCTGAGTGTCTGGGAAGAGCAGGCTATGCTATGTGAGTGCTTATTATGGGACCTAATTTGCTGCTATTGTTTTTTTGGGGGGCTAATGGCTTTGTTGCCATTGTGGCCAGCGTCAGTTGATATACTTCTTTATCGAACTCATGTGGTTTTCGCTGGCTGAGAGCTTGTCT
Source organism: Chara braunii (assembly GCA_003427395.1). NCBI lineage: Eukaryota > Viridiplantae > Streptophyta > Charophyceae > Charales > Characeae > Chara > Chara braunii. The sequence goes on along the minus strand of BFEA01000148.1, from coordinate 202,179 downwards.
GCAGAATCTAGGTATGGTGAATGGAAGGTGGTTGATCTATCGTATTGCCAGTGTCTGCAGATATGTTTGTGTCTATTGTTGGGAGCCCAGTCTGAAGAGTACGTGTTGTATTACGATGATGGTGTCCCTTTTTTTTCTGAGGGAAGTGTAGAAAATGCTGTTCAGGTAGGGTGTCGGTATATCCTTCACCCAATTTGTACTGGTTAACACGTTGGATGGATCTTTCATGCTCTGCATAGTGTAATGTTGCAGGTCTTTAATTTGCAGCTGATCGTCTTGGCTTGTGTGGGTGATGGTGATGGCTCTTGTGATGCAGGCACGCTCAAGATCGGTGACTTTGGTCTAGCAGTCTTCGGAACAGATGGGGATTGGGAGGAAGGCGATGGAGCATATGTTGCCCCTGAGCTCCTCCGAGGGAAGAAGCCTGGACCAGAGGTGAGTGACTGCTCGATGGAATGGTACATTATCATACGCAGGCGACATCAAGTGGGTGCAGGATTGTTTTTTTGTCCACCACCTTGGACCGCATAGATTGAGAGGCAGACTACATGGTTCAGTCAGTCGGTCCACCACCTTGCACCATATTGATTGAGAGGCGGATAGCATGGTCCAAGACTCTTGGACAGGTGCCGACTGCATCCAGCCTCAGTTTATACGTTTGAGGTTGGGCAGGACCGACTTCAGTTACGTCTAGACGTCAGTCGAAAAGTTGTAGTTGGAGTATTCTCTTATTCAGCATTTGGTCATTCACTTGTAGACTTGGATTACGCAGGGTGGGTGCTGGTTCACCGTGCTGGCCCAGAGGGTGAGGCAGTAGTGAGATCTTCTGGTCTCTTTATTGTTTGACTGTGTTGTGGATATATGTTACTGGACCGTATACGTGGTGGTAATTATTGCTACCGTCTTCCCCTGAACACAACGCGCCCTCATTATGACTGGATCCAACCGGAAAGATGGCTTGTATACGTTCAGAATCAGGGTGCGTTATGTTTGGGGGAAGATGGTAGGGTTCTCCTGTCATGTGCTACCTTTTCTTAGAACAAAGTAGTCTGTGGCACGCAAGGCGCAGCTTGTATGTTGTCTAAGAGAAGCACGGAATCCGTCCGTGGGAGGTAGTAGTGTTGATTTTCAGTGCTCGATATTGTTTGTCACTGTTATATGTTACTCGAACGTCTATGTGTTGATCATTGCTATGGTTTTCCTGTCAGGCACTACCTTTCTTCAAACACCAGTATGCCATAGCGCAGAGGGTGCCAGCTTATATGTGGTTTAATGAAAAGCAGGGGATCCCTCCTTGCAGCCGAAGGATGACCGAAGGGTATTATCTTGTGTTTCTGCATGAATTATCATCTGCACACCGTTTTCCCTTTCCGGTGTTTCCATAGGATTCTTGATTCTTAATTATTTACAGATTGTGCGGGCGTGTTGTGCCCTACATGACCATTCTGCAGCAACGGGGTACAGCTTGTATGTAGTTGGCGTGCAGAAAATCCCTCTTCGTAGATGAAGAATATTAGTTGTGTTCTGTTTTGATGTTTAGCAGCTCACCTTTTCCCCTTTTTGGCTGGAACTTAAGTGTTGTTTTCACTGTGTTATTCCTGCAGGCGGATATGTATAGCTTTGGAGCAATGGTCTTTGAATGGGCATCTGGTGAAAGGCTTCCGAGGTATGGCTGGTACCGATCGATTGACCAGCAGATTACAAGTGTTTAACTGGAGCTTGGGTTTGTGTTTCTCATATAGGTATCTCTTTTTTTGTCCTGTCTGACAAGACCAGATGGCACGAAAGGCAAAGATATTTTCCTTCTCTGAGCAGAATGCCTGTTGGGGGCCAGGTTTGCAGTCGAAACCGTTTGTGATGACTTACCGTTTTGGATTGGGAAAGTATGCTCTCGAATGCGATCGCCATTTCTCTGTGGCGTTGGGCAACTTCCGTGTCTATGTTTCTTGTCATAGAAAAATATTTCTCCTATTCCAGGAGCTATAGGCCAGGTTATACAGTTAGCAGTCAGAGGTCGAAGCACCATTTGCTTTTTTCCCCCCATTGGAAGACCAACTGGCAGGTATACCCCAGAAGCAAAGGATAGCCTGTCATGTTTTGAGATGTTTTCTCAGTTTTATCTGGGTGAAAACTTACCCTTCTTTGGAACTTCAGTCACAGGAGCATGATTGGAAGAACTGGTAGGAACCCTGCTGTTGAGCTTGGTCACTGTTTGACTCAGTGAAATGACTTGAGCTGTGTACAATTAAGGGTTTTTGACATAACCCAAAAAAAACCCTGTAGTTAAGCAGCACACTAGAAAGCAAAACGTAAATAAAGTCGATGAGCTTCCCCGATCATTTTTGTTGTTTCAGAAATAAATTGCCCTATTCCAGGCTATTCGTCTTTTCCATTTTACTACCTCTGAGTCTGCACTTTAGTTTGGCACCCTTGAACGCAGCAGAGAAATCTTTTCTTTTCTTCTCTTTTTTTTTCTTTTTTTTTTTTCCTTTGAAGAACCAGTCTTGCTGCTAGGGAGGGTGATACGAGCACACCCCCCTAGCAGTCATCCTGGATGCTCCAGTCTATTGGTGGGGAGCCGCACCTGCTGGAAACGGGGTACAGCGTCCAGGGTTGTCACGCGGGGGCCCCCGGGGGCAAAGCCGGGGTAGGGGGTTTGACACCCGGACCCCCGCCTTGGGGGCCTCACCCCC
>BFEA01000148.1:186019-198227 GCA_003427395.1 Chara braunii | reverse complement strand
CCCCGCCCCTACCCGACCCTGCACCCCCGCCCCCACTGCCAGCCAACCCCGGCCCCGCACCCCGCTGAGCCCCGCCCCCGGCCCCGCGCCCGCACTACCCCGGGCTCATAAGGGTGGGGTGTAGCCCCGGGGGGGGCCTGAGGTCGGGCCAAAACTGCAATATTGCAGTTTGGCCCAGGGGGTGCAGGCTGCGGCTGCGCACCCCCCTGTATTTTTTTTTTAATTTTTTTTTTCTTTTTTTGACGGGGCCAGGGGTGCCGACCTCCGGCCCCCGGGACCCCCGCCGGGACCCCGGGGCCGGGGCTCGACAACCCTGGCAGCGTCCCATTTTTCAACCATCTGAGTGACACCTTGCAGCAGATAAATCTTAAGGAAAACATCATTCTTTTCTTCCGACATGCTGATGTTTTGGGGGTTCAGAGTTTCAAGTCTCCTCAGGAAATGGCTTTGACTCAAGGTTGTTGCAGATTCGCCCTCCTTTCAGCTTGCTGTTGACTCCCTAAAACTTGTGATTTGAACACTTGACCTCCACGCTGTAAAGGTAAGGCTTGGCACCTGACTTGACAGTCAGGAATCTTCTACCTGGTCTTCCCTGGCCTGTTCCTGGCCTGGCCTGGCCTGTCCTGAAACTAGGTTAAACAACCACTACTTTTCCCACTGTTGGGAAAACGGGAAAATAGCCTACTCCCAAAAAATCGGGGGTGGGGCGAGCTGACGGTCGCTGTTGAGAAATGTAATCGGTGGCCGTCATTTTGTTTCAGCCTCCTAAAAATCAGAGGCCCAGCCGAGGCCGACATGGGAAAAGGTAGTGGTGCTTTAATGCTGAAGAGATGTGGAAAGAGGCACCAATTCAAGAAGGTATGGTCTAAATGACTTGTCAAGACTTTTAATATTTTTTCTTGTTTTTAGTACATTTTAGATTAGGAGTTTACTGACGGTCTTGTTTGTTTTGCTATGGTATTGATCCACAGGTCGTGGGCGGCAAGACAAGAGGAGATCAAGCTGCCCAGCCAGAGATCTGCAGCGCTCAATAGGCTCGTGAACTCGTTGTTACAGCTGAACTGTGCACTGCGGCCCAGTGCGGCGGCTGTTCTTGAATGGTCTCACCACTGAGGTTCACATAATTGGCATCACTACTTATGTGCTAAGTCGATGAGTGTGCTGTTATTCAGGGCATAGTATGCTGCTTTGTCTCTGGTCATGGATGTTTTTTTTATGGCAGAAATCAATGTTACTCTCTGATCTGCGGTCGTGATTGCACTGTAGAGCAGGGAGTGTTCCCCTTGATGGATCTGTCATTCTTTCAGTTCTTGGATGGGGGACATAGAGTTTATGGCATGCCCCGATGGCATGGTCATGTTTCATTCGTGGTTGATAGATTTGCATCGGGTTTATGCATGTTGCCGACAGCTTCCAGTGACTTGGTGAATGTCCCAGGTCGAGCATGCAGCGCTGTGTATATTACTGCAAAAAAGTCTCTCTTCGGGCAACGCAGTTGAATGCACTGAATTACTCCCAGCTGCAGAGATGAGGAGTATCTCTACCGGTATGGGAAGGAATACGAAGAGGGTTGAAACAGGCGCTATTCTAGGCATCATGTCTCTTTTAGGCCGTGGAGCGAAGCTGTATTCTCCCCCAGTGTTATGGAGGAGAGCATCTTGTCAATATGCTGTGTTGGGCTCGGTGACATGCTTCTGCTCAGGCCGGCTGTCGTTGGTCACCTGGCTTGGCCTTCCGAATTTGTTCTGTACAGTCTGTACCATTAGGTCACGGCTATAGTGTTGTGGAGTAGCTCGATCCTTTGCGATGATCTCATCGCACATGTACCTATGCTAGGTTGTATCCGAAGCCAGTAGGGATCTGTTTGCTGGAAGTGTTACGAGAAAGTGGTATCGAAGCGTTGTGTTATTCGCTGCCCACTATATCTGTTTAGCCGCATTGGCGCTGTAGCCATTAGACCGATAAGGTATCAGTTTTAGGGAAGCCTTTCCTCAGCTAGAATTCTGATTTGATTTTAGTAGTGTCTATAGCCTTGTTTTGGCCTGGCACTATGCAGATACTGTGCCGGAATTGACCCCATCATGACCCTTGGCGAGGTAGACTGCGTAAATTCTGCAATGCATTGCTGGGCGCATGTGTAAATACCTGCACTGGCCGTTCCTGATGTTGTAGCTGATGCTCAGATCCTGCGGTCTACCAGGAAGAGGATGAAGGAATGGGAATGGGGGATTTCCTGCCAAGGATGTCCACGCGGGAAGGGTGCTCGGCATGATTTGTCGACTATTCTTAGGTCGCATGTTCCTTCCCTATGGTGGGCAGGTGATTGAAAGAGGGAAGATTTGCTCGGTTTGCACCCAGTTTTGGAGTATGTGGACCAGATTTGACAAGAAGATGGTTTGTGGACCATGGGCTGAAGCATCTCGTTTGCCCATTGCCACTTAGTGCATCTTATGGAGTCGTCCTGCTTTCTTATGTCTAGGAGGCAGGGCCGTGCGAAAGGTATAGTATGGAAAAGGGTCTCAGCTCTCACACACTGTGGATCATATACATAATTCAGGAAAGTGGATTGGTCCTGCACACCGATCCTGGGTGCATCATTGTTTATCATCAGATCCTCTCCTAGAGTACACTGCACCGCACTGCATTATAGCACTGCACACACAGGGGTGGTCAATCAACCACGTTAGGTTGTTTCATGTCAGCGAGCATTGAAACCTAAGGAGGAGTACTAGTTGTGGAGAGAAACAACCTTTGTTTCTGGTTTAGAACGTTTAGATGTCATCCGCAGCTTTCTGCGAGAAGCCTACCAGTGGTAAGAACTGTTACCCAAATGATTGGTTTCTGCAGCTTGAAGAAGGAAGAAGCTTAGTCTGCTCAGCCCCACATCTCGTATTGCCCAGTTTGTTGGGTTCGGTGTAGTTTGGTTTTGGATTGGTTTGGCTCTGCTCTCTACTTCGTTTGCCGTGGACGCAGTACGTTTTCGTAGGCAACCAAGTGAGCATTGGTGATCTGCTCTCAGGACTCTCTTTTGGGGTATTGGCGACATGGACAGGGCACATAATTCGGTGGATTCTTTATGGAGTTCAGGTTGTTTTTGCCATCCAGGTCATGTTCGCCATCCAGCATAGCAGGGCAGAGAGTGGCTTGTCGGAATTTCTCACTGTGTTGTTGGATCTGCCCAATGAAATGTGGTTTTCGCAAAGGGTTTAAAGTTTGAACTTCAAAGTTTCAGTGACTGGCAGACGTCGTCTAGTATATATATGACGGGTTCCAACTAGCCTGGTTTTGGGAAAATGTTTGAGAAATTTTCAGTAACTGGCTACTAATGGAGAGAATGTTTTTGGAATGCATGACAGGTGCCAAGGGACCACTCGTTTGGCAAAATGGAGAGAGAGAGAGAGAGAGAGAGAGAGAGAGAGAGAGAGAGAGGAAGTTTGTTAGATTATTGAATGAACGAGTGCCTAGGTGTGGCCCAAGCGTTGTAGTATTTTTGACGGCAAACCTGTGGAGGAAGGAGAAAGGAAGCAGGTGCTGAGCGCTCTCCAGCGTAAAGGAGGGGTGAACTGGGAAGAGGGAATCTGAGTCGTCTTAGTGCAGATGCAGGTGCGGAGGTAAGAGGTCGTTGGTCAACTAGGAACAGAGGATGCCCAGCAGCAGCAATAGAAAGAGCTTATGGATCTATGTACAAGTACCATCTGGTCTGATAGCTATTTTGTGGCTACATTTTGTTAGCCTGTGTTTTATTGCTGAAATTTGAGGCTGAGGAGGTTGGGGAGAAGAGGGTTGGATGGGTGGGAGCAATTTTGTACTTCAGGGGGTTGATTTGTTTTCCCATGGATTTCTGTCGTTAGGGTGGCATTGAAATTGCCCACTTTGTGAAAAGAGGTGTAGACTTGGGTGTTTAGAAAAGGGAGCGAGGCCATCACATAATGATAGTGTTGGACTCGGCGCATGGGCGTGCAAGAGGGAGCGTTGAACGCACCTGAAGAGAATGGGATAGGGGTTTGGACCTAGGAATCCAGGTGGGACGTGTTATTATGTTTGTTTGCTGGTGAAGATTTCATGGACACTGAAAGGGGATGGCGGTGTCTCTGGGCGCGGATCACAGCGTTTGAGCGCTACTACGTGGAGGCACAATTTTGACCTCTCGTTTTCCTGTTTGCGTCATGCATTGAATCAGTTTTTTGCTTTCTTGCTCTCCGAGTGAGAGAAAGATGGGGTAAAAAAAGGATGAGAGGCATGCTGGGTATGTGGCTTGATTTATGTTTGAAGGATTATGGGGCCGAAATTTGTCGACCAGTTGGATGGCATTTTGATCTTAGATATGCTATAGAGCTGTGGCCATGATCATCTCAGTGACCGAGGGGACTTGCCAGCAGTGTAGCAGCTGGTGTTGGTGGCTTTAAGGCAAAGTTTGTATCATATTTATAATGTAAATCCCAGGAAAGGTTGTAATACCTTTTGTCTTTTTGGGAGGCTGGCTAGTTTTGAAGTTTGTCCTTGCACAAGGTATTTTTTCTTTTCAGTGCTTTTCTTTGCGTCTTTTGCACAATGTATCTTTTATTCTGAATGCTTTCCTGTCTTTGTTGGCTCATCCATGCGTCTTTTTGCTGCCTTCTTCTCGGACCCCCAAGCATGAAGAACTGAAGACTCTTGATGGCCTGTCCATGGCAGGAAGATCTCAATAGTTAGAACGAACTGCTTTGAGTCTGAGAAAGAATGAAGAACTGAAGACTCTTGATGGCCTGTCCATGGCAGGAAGATCTCAATAGTTAGACCGAACTGCTTTGAGTCTGAGAAAGAAGAGGACCCTCTTCCCGAGGTTGGGTGAAATGCACTGCTTATTGGTTTCAGAAGAAAGAAAGGTGGCCCTCTTCCCGAGGTTGGTCGAAGTTAGAGAAAAAGAAAGGTTGCTGAGAAGTGTAGGGGCTCCAGTCTATTTTTATTCTCATGCTGATGTGTTGTGGAAAATCTAAGGGATCCATTCTTCGGGGGGTTCCAACCAACCAACATAATGTTTGAATTAAACCGCCTGTACCAGGTGGAGATACCAACCTCTCTATCGTTGGTTTGATATGTACTCGATGGGCAAGTTTTTGGGACAGAATTGGTTGTCCACTTCTGGTGGTTTTAAACCTCCTGCCCCTGATGTTGAAAAAGTGGCTTTTGAGGACCTTTCGAGGTCGGTAGGCAGAGGAAGAATTGGAGGTCAGTGGCTATTCAAGTGGCGGTCGGCGGGAAAAAAAGAGAAAGACACCTACTTTGATGATTTTTCGCACAAAGAAAATTACACCAAAAAATCTGAAAATTTGAGATCTGATAGATTTGGTCGTGATCTTTCTGGAAACAATATTAATTAATATATAATTGCTTAGAGCCTTCAGACTGTACTCTGCCACCTGTGGGCCAATGAAAAAGTACAACTTCAGCGAATTTTCACGCTCAGAATAGTGCACAGAAAAATCTGAAAAGTTGTGGTCTGGTAGATTTCATTGTGATCATCCGAGGAAAAGTACCAGAAAAATAAATAAAAGACGTTTAGGCAGTGAAAAGATCATTGCGCCGATTTGGTGCAAATTCCATTGTTGCCACTCTAGTGGTTCTCTTGCAACTCTACCGGTTCTCCACACTATGCTACTGGTAGCCCTACCCCTACTTTATTATGGTGGGCGGAGTCGTGGTTTAAACCACCACTTCCCGCGACGCCCGAAAATCTGCCTCCAGTGAGTTAGAGCCAGGTTTTCGGAAGGGCAGCGATGGTTGGTACCCGGGGGGCCCAGTACCACAATTGAAAAGTACCCTATATTTAGCGATATTTTGCGCTCAAAATAATAAACAGAAAAATCTAAAAAATTGGGATTCTGTGTATTAGGTCGTGATCTTTTCAGGAAAACTACTTGAAAAAAAAAAAAAATTGTTTCAACAGCTAGCTTTCCCGGAGAGCCTGGGCGGACGTGCCCGGCTGGGCGCCTCGGGCGCCTCGCCCGGGGTACCATGGGCATGAAAAAAATCCGCTGAACTTTTTTATTTTTTTTTCGTCTCAGGGCCTTGCTGCGCGTTCCGAGTACAGTCCAAATCTAGCCTCATTTCCTTTTTTCGGCCATGTTGGTTTCTGTGTGTTGCGGGGGGTGGAAGAACAACGGGAAGATGTGGAAGGAGGAGACGGCGGAGGAAGGAGAGAGGGAGATTATGTGGAGGGAGGAAAGACTGATGGAGAAGCAAGAAGAAGAAGAGGAAGAAATAGTAGATGAAGAGACGAAAAGAAGAAAAAGAACTGTTGAGATTAAGAAGAGGAGGAAGAAGAACATGATGAAGAAGAAGGGAAGAAGGGCAGAAGGAGGGTGGGAGCCTTTGGAGGAGGGAGGAGGACGGCTATGGCGAACAGAGCCGAACCGTTGAAAAGGAAAAAAAAATAATGCTGATTCATTGATGAAGTTCATGAAGCAAACAGGAAGGAAGAAGAGGAGAAGAGATGACAAGAAGAAAGACAAGAAGAGAAAAAGAGAAGGAAGAACTGAAGAGGAGCAAGACGAAGACCAAGAAGATGATGATGATCAAGAAAAAGGAGCAGAAGAACGAGTGGAAGAGAAAGAAGACACGATGAACTATGAATCCCCCCCGGCGGCGGACAGGCGCGGCCAAGTCCGCGGCCGTGGCCAAGTGCGCGGACGCGCGGATTCGCGGACACATGGCGGCCGCAGGGGAGGGGGTTTGAAGATTCTGGCGGCGCCACGTGGCGGCGCATCCCCTGCCCCACCCCCCCCCACAAAGAAAAAACAAAGAAGATCAACTTTTGGTGGGGGGGGTATGGGCGAAATCCAATGAATATGGGGGAAAAAAAAAAACGCGTTTTTTTTTTTTCCCCCCTCGTTGATTGATTGATTGATTGATTGATTGGTGGGGGCGGCGTCGCCTCGCCCCACTTTTGATTGATTGATTGATTGATTTTTTTATTCGATTTTGCTTTTTTTTTTTTTGTTGTTGATTGATTGATTGATTGGTTGGTTGGTGGGGAATGGGTCGCCCCACGACCACGGGCGCACGCACACACACACACACACACCAGCTGGCGCAGCGTGGGCAGCGCGCGCACACACGCACACACACACACACACACACACACACACACATAGGTGTTCTCTCTCTCTCTCTTGCGTGTGCGCCAATCGCCCGCACGCGCACTTCGGATGCTGCGCCGCCAATCGCTCGCGCGTGCACTTCGGATGCTGCGCCGCCAATCGCCCGCGCGCACACCTCTCTCTCTCTCTCTCTCTCTCTCTCTCTCTCGTGCGCGCGCGCGAGAATTGGGGATAAAAGAGCAGTTCTGAAGCTTGCCGCCGCCGTGCGAATTGCTACAGAGCGCGCCGCAAGAGGAGTTGGACTGGTTGTCGATGAACACAGTGTTCGATATGTCGAACGTCGGATCGCCAATCTCGAGAGCAACGACGGGGGCTCCTCTGTTCGCTCGGAACAAGCAGTTCTTGATGACTACGTTGCGCTTGCCACTCACAGCTCCATCCTTCGCTTGCCTGATCTCTAGATTCTCTAGATTGATCAAACAGCCTGGAGTGTAAATTACAAAGATACCGAACTTCTTGGCACCGTCGATGACGCACTTCCGTTTGCCGCAATCGCCGCGTATCACGAGTTGGCCTAGGTAGGGAATCATTGGGAGAGCTTTAGTCAGGACCACAGCGGTCTTCAACACGAACACCTTCCCCTTGCCCTTGCTGTTAGACTCGGTGATGGCTTTGGCCAGGGCGATCTCAGCGGCGGAGGAAGCCGCGAGAGAACGACGAGCTGATTCTGCTGCTCTGGCTTGCGTGCCGTGTGCGTGCGCAGCTCCCCGCGCCGCGCCGCGCCGCGCAGCTCCCTCTCTCTCTCGCTCTCTCTCTCTCTCTCACACACACACACACACACACACACACACACACAATCAATCAATCAATCAATCAATATCAATCAACCAATCAAACCTTTTTTTTTTTTAAGTTTTTTGTTTATTTATTTTTAAATGTTGTATCTTTATTTTTCTAAAACACCTCATACCCCTGCAAAAAACAGAAATTCATTTCTAAAAAATACAGGTGAACTCAGGGACCATATATCTGATGATAAAAAATGACAAAGAAAAAATCCAACTTTTCTTTATATATTGTTTTTATTTTTTTTAAAATCGAATTTAGTTTTTGATTTTAAAAAAATCCGAAACAAAGTCGGATTCCAAAAAGAAAAATATAGGGTTGTAGGGCTTAAAATTCCCTACAACCCCATATTTGTTTTAGTTTTTTTTACCTATTATTTAATTCAGGAAATTTCTGGTAAAATCGGGTCCACGGTGCGGACCAGGTTGGCCGCGGATGCGGACCCGTCTGCGTCCGCCATCCGAGATCGGACCCGCGGACGCATCCGCGGGTGTTTCATAGATGAAGAATAATAATGTGAAGAAGAAGAAACAACAAAGAAGATAGAGAAGAAGAATGAGAGGAAGAAAAAGAAGAAACGATGAAGAAGAAGAAACGACAAAGAAGAAAAAGAAGAAGAAGACGAAGAAACGAAGGAGGAAAAGAACACGAGGAAATGGAGGAGAGAAGAAGAGGAAGAATAATGAGAAGAGGACGAAGAAGAAGAAGAAGAAGAAGAAGAAGAAGAAGAAGCTGGAGAGCGGCAGGGCAACGACGGCACAGACAGCCGATGGCACGGCTGGAGGGCGACGATGATGGCGCGGCTGGAGGGCGACGACGATGGTGCAGCTGGAGGTTGACAATGATGGCGCGACTGGAGGGCAGCAGGACGACGACGAGGATGGCTTGGCAGGGCAACGACGGCGCAGACGTCTCCCCCACAGGAACTGGTGCAGGTGAAGTCCAGACGGCGGAGGGCGGAGGGTGCAGGGACGTGCGCAAAGTCCTGGGATTCAAACTTGAAATCTTGGGACTTCGGGCCGTCGATCGATGAAGATCAATGGCCCAGAGGCAAAAAAAGAAAAAGGCAATGAAACGGGGCCTACCAGACCCCAAAAAAAATTGCGGCCGCCGCCGTAATTTTTTTTCCCCTTTGGGCGGTAGTCTCGCGGTGCAAATTTTTTTTTTTGGACTTTTTTGGGGGTTGGTGCTGAGGGGGCCCGGGTGCCTGACGGGGGGGTCGCACGGCTGGGCGCCCCGAGCGCCCTTCCGGGCGACCTGGGGGGGGCAGGGGGCCCGGACTGGAAAGCTAGTTCAACCGTGAAACAAATCACAGCGGCAGTTCCACATATTTTTCCATTTTTGCCAAGTGACGGTCATGCATGCAATCCTACTGGTAGCCCTCAGGAAAATATGCTACCAGTCCCCCAAGGTTTTTCATGGCTGGGGGAATGGTGGCTTAACCTACAGTTACTGAACTCTTGTGCCTGGTATGAGTTAATGACTGGTTTCCTCAAGTGTATAATAGAGGGCAGCGATTTGGGAGCTTTGTTGAAGGCTCAGATTCCTGACGAGTCCGTAGGAGTTCAATTAGAAAGTCTTATCACACAGTGCCCAATGTGGAGAAGAATATGAAAATAGTGGTTGAGTAATCAAAGTCCACTACTAGGACCACTAGTAATCTATGCATTGCTTCTGTTTTTTGTTTTTATTTTCGTTCTGCGTTGCCGGACCGGACGTCCGGAGCCCCCCTGACTGTTTGGAGGTTTGTATGGGCTCAAAATTAAAAAACAAAGGCCCAATCTGGGCCGTCAGATCTTGGAGATTGCAGCCCAGATTGGGCCATTTTAATTTCTCAAAAAAAGTGGCTGATTTTTTTGTTTCTTTTCAATTAATCAATCAAACCGATTTGATTGATGGATTTCATTGATTGAACGATTGATTGATTGATTGATTGGTGGAGATGGTGTGTGTGTGTGTGTGTGTGTGTGTGTGTGATCGATCGATCGATAGATAGATGTTTTGGAAAAAAAATGGCCGCCTGGGATTGGACAAGTGGCAAGCTGCTTTTTTTTCCCCTTTTTTTCCCCCCTTCCTAAGTGTGTCACATACTGCCAGTGTGGAGAAGAAGAGCTACGAGTGTTTGACATCCTTGTGCAAGACTGCTTCCTTGTAATTCTGCAAAACGAAAAGAGATGCCAAGGGGCAAAAGAAAGGGGGGGGGGTGTGACATTGCTGAAATCCGCTACTGACACTTTAAACCTCCAGTCTGTTCGAAGTTCAACCGTCATTGTTCTGATGAACTGTGCGGCATGGCCTTAAAACCAAGCCCATGCGAGCACCATCTTGGGACAGGTAGCAGACTGCAATGTTGTGCCATTTTGACTGATGCATCAGAATGAATGTACGAAGGAAATGCACTGGTAGTTCAAACTGCCAGGTCATGGCCCCAGCATTGTGGAGAAATGTTTGGTGCCTACTCTGAAAATTTTGGCCCAGGCCTACTGGATGACAATGGCTTGCAGCGCCAGCCAAAAAAGGAACGAAGTGTGCTGCTGGTGGTTCGGGAAAGCTTGGGGAGCAGTATAGCGGCGGTTTGGGAAAGCTTGGCGAGCAGCATAGCCCCTCGAGGCCTGGGTGTTCGGAGGCGACAGGTGTAGGGGGCGATAGTCCACTGGAACAAAATGGTTGATGGTGCCAGCTGAAAGGAAGGAAAATTGCACACGCGCCGCTTGTTTTTTTTGGCATGCGACAGTGTTACATCTTCGACTCACACGGGTCCTACCGGACCCGACTTAGGGCCGGAGGGACACACCAGGGCCTAAAGGCCCGACCTTTGGGGTTACAGGCCCTAATGGCCTTATTTTGGACCATCACCCATCGGGTAGGCACAAACGACACTTCGTTTGGGCCTGGCGGCGCTCTTGAAGCTGCCGCCCGCCGATTGAGGCTGAACCGTCCATCTGGACGGTTCAGGGTCTGGCCTGGCCTCGCAGCATTGAGGCCAGACCATTGCCCACCGGTATAAGTACCGGTATCCGCCTCAGTTGAGGCATCGGCCTACCGGAACTCTACCGGCACGGCATGGTCAGTGCTAGTGCACTGTTTTGATGCGCTAAACTTAGCGCAGGGGCTGAAGCAGGAGCGCAGCATAGCGCAGCAGCGAGCGGAGCAGCAGCAGGGCGACTGAGCCAGCACGGCGACCATTGCCGCCTGAGGTACCGGGAGCTTGGAGGGTCTCTCCTCCTCTCCCTCGCCAGTCCCCTCTCTCTCTCTCTCCTCTTCCTCCTTCTTCTTCTTCTTCTTCTTCTTCTTCTTCTTCTTCTTCTTCTTCAGATTGGAGACTATCCAGTTGGACAGAGATCAGAGTTGGATTTCGGTGATACGAGACTGTGGTACTTACCTGATTGGAGACTATCCAGTTGGACAGAGATCAGAGTTGGATTTCGGTGATACGAGACTGTGGTACTTACCTGATTGGAGACTTGGAGATTGTTGAGGTTGATACTCGGCTGCATCACAGTTGGACACCGGTTACATCTGGACTCTGTTATCTCCGACATTTGTGACCTTTGGTCCTCGACATTTTGATCTTGTTATATGACATTCTGGACTACCATTTCGGAGACCTACCAGACTCTATCTTGTGACCTATCGGTGTGATCTACCTCCTACCTCCTTCGTCTCTCCTCCCACCTTTCATCTGTGTATGTGTGTACGGGATCTGGGTATCGTCTATGAATGACCCAGACCCCACCATCTCATGATTGTATGTGTGTGGAGTGATGCCATGTAGGTCAGTCTATGTGAGTCAGTCTATGTGAGTCAGTTCGTTATCAGACTTAAGCATAAATGCTCATCCTATATTGGTTGATCTTTGGTTCTGCCCATACTCATTGAAATATGTAACAGTTTTGGTATCGGAGCAGACCAAAAGGGATCTGCTCACCAGGTAAGTCCGTTTAGAATTAGGTTATCATGTTTGATCTTCTAAATCGGCGCTGAAGTGTTATCAAGTTCAAAGTTGCAAATTTTCTTTCTTTCGGTAGTCTGGCTATTTCAGCATTTCCGTTTCAATTCAGTATTCGGACTTTTTTCGGATTTCTGTTGTACACGGTATGCTGTTTAATTAGATCCGAGAGATTGATACTAATCCAACATTCTGTTTGATTCGGATTTCTGATTAAGTAATTCGTAATTAGGGTTGAATCAGTATCATGTTTGAAATTCGGCTTTTCTGATTTTCATTCAGCATTCCGTTTTTCGGCATTCTGTTGTAAATCCTATATTTCGTTTTCTCTTGA
>BFEA01000148.1:157103-178494 GCA_003427395.1 Chara braunii | reverse complement strand
GTATCGTCTATGAATGACCCAGACCCCACCATCTCATGATTGTATGTGTGTGGAGTGATGCCATGTAGGTCAGTCTATGTGAGTCAGTCTATGTGAGCCAGTTCGTTATCAGACTTCCGCTGCATAAATGCTCATCCTATATTGGTTGATCTTTGGTTCTGCCCATACTCATTGAAGTATGTAACAGACAGCGAGTTGGTTCGGGATGGACTAGTGGTTTAAGTAGAGACCCATCAGGCGATTGGTTGCTCTGGGACAGCAACACTATTGACCTGAACATCTCAGCTCTCTCTCTCTCTGTGTGATACATGCCCCGTTGGCCAATGTATGTACAACCAAGGATCCGCAATGTGATGAGAAGGACTGAATGGACAATGCAATGTTAGTGAAACATCAACAGGCAATGTACACCCTGATACAGACGAAGTGACATTAAATAGCGCAGTGGAAGACTTTGAAACAAGTCCTGACCTGACCGGCACTGACACGACAACCCATCACTCGACACACGTGTGAGAGAGGAGGGACCATGTACACTGAAGAAAGGTCCCTCCTTCGTACACACACATAGGGAGATACCACAGAAGAGAGATGGGGGAAGAGGAGAGACGAAGATGGAGGTGACGGAGAAGACCAAGATCGCGATAGCGAAGTCCAAAAATAGCCCCTTGCCGATGTCCAATCAATATCTCTCTCATAGATGTCCGATCAGATCCTGGGCGCAATGCCCATTACAAGTTTTACAACCTCTGCCTGTATCCTCTGCCTGTAATCTCTCTCCCATTCTTGTATCCGAAGAAGAAGAAGAAGAAGAAGAAGAAGAAGAAGAAGAAGAGGAGGAAGAAGAGATGGAGGGCGAGGACAGATAAGAGGAGGAAGATGATAAAGATGATATCGCACTCCTTGCTGTCTCACCTGCAGGTAGCTGCTGCCAAGTACTGACGTTGCCGGCATACACTGTGCTGCAGGTCGCTGAAGCCAAGTCCAGCTATGGCGCCCAGGTACGTACTCAAACGCTGCACGTATGACCTCCGCCCTATCTCCTGCCTACTCCGCTAATCCTAACGCAGCGCAGCGCTATCAGTGCGGTGCTGGTCCAGCAGCATAGCGCCCAAGAAGTGAGCTATTCGAATTGTGTGCTGCCCAGGCGCTGCCCAACTATGTGTAGCGCTGGGCGAGGCTGGGCCTACCTGGTGCTGGCCTCAAAACAGCCCACCCAGTATGGGTCCGTACTGGACGTCCAAACTGTGCTGCTGATGCAGCAAGGCGCGAAAACGCGCCTGGCCTCTTTAGTGCTTCTGGTGTACCCAGTCCCAAGGTTGTGCCTTGGGGACTGCAAGTCGGAAACGACGCCTGCATGGACAAAATGAGACAGCAGGTAAGTAAATAAATAAATAAATAAGTAAATAAATAAATAAATAAATAAATGCCGCCTATATTTGAAATCTGTGGTGCCCCTCAAATGTGGCCCGTGTGCAGGCGCAGCATGTAACGCCCCCCCCTCCTTATGAAGTCAAGCCGGGTCGAGGGCGAAGCTGAGGATCTGAAGGTGGAACTTGGACGCGGGTGCGACGTGGAGCCGAAGATACGGGCTTGCCTTGCAACTTGCGTTCGTAGCGTGCGAGAACATCTGGGGCTGTTGCTTGCAGTTCCGCACGGGTCAACCAATGGTCAGCTTTATGGGTGCAGTACACAAAATGAACCAGGTATTCGGTCGGCCTGTTGCCGTTGTGTCCATGGGAGATGATGTCGCCAACCTCTTGAAAATTGTCCATAGACGGTGGGTCTTGCGATCGTCGCCTGGGAAAATCGTCATGTTCCGTTGGCGTGTAGAGGGCCAGCTTGGAGCAATGAAAGACCGGGTAGACGGGCAAGTGGGCAGGCACCTGAATGACAAAGGAAAGTCCTTTTGGTGCATCCCTAGCGGGTGCCACGATCGGCGAGGGGCCCATCCGTTTCGGGAGGAGCTTGCGAGAGATATCTTGTTTGTGCCGCTGCAGCCAGTCCGACCGCGACTACTCGCGAGAGCATCCCCAAGTTTGACGGCATACCGATCTTCTGCGATGCAGTGAAGACAGACCTGATCCCCATGGTGGCGCCAGTTTGAGTTAAAGTTGGACATCCACAAAGTCAACGACGCGAACCAGCATGCATACTTGTACTCTCGATCGGGGGGCGCGTTGTGACGCCCAACCTCACGCCCGGCACGACTTCCTGATCGGAGATGTGGGCCTGGAAGTGCGAAAAGGGGTGTGCCAAGGATTTTTGGGAAATTGGGGGTGGAGTCCCATATCAGAACTTAGATCTCCTGTGGCAAGGTTGCAGGGGCATAGGTGCAATAAGGCTAAGGGACATGTTACTTTCGCTCTGATGGCGGTCGATGTCGTGCGGCATAAGGCAGATGGCATGCGTGGTGCATCTTGGGTCGTCCGATCCGCCTATTATAGTGACGGCGGTTCGGGAGAGGTCCGCCTGCGAGGGTTGCGATTTCTATGGGTCGGACCTTCGGGTGTGGACACGTGTTGATTGTCGTCGCGTGTTATGGTTGGGCTCCGTAATTCCAGAGGCTCGGCGGTTGCTGCATCGTCTACAATTTCTGCACGGCGTGTGGGGCCAATATGGGGCTATGGAGTTCCACGGAACCAGCGTGAGTATTTGGTATGGGAGGATGATGTGGAAGGGAGGGAAATTGGTGGTGATAACGACGAAGCCGGGGAATATGAAGTATTGCGTGTTATACGTAGTTGGGTAGTCGGGAGCCCTCGGGTCGCTGGTTATGGCGCGGCGGTTAGACAGGGGAATTCCGGATGTCTCAGCCTAAGCGGTTCTTCCTCCCAGTATTCTTGATACACGATGTGCGACATCTTGATATTCCAGCGGATCACTAGCTGCAGCGTAGTGGAATCGCATCGGATCGTATTTCGATTGTCAAGGGAATTTCCGGGTATAGTGGCGGAAATTCCCACCGGCTCAAATTCCCCCCCAAAAAGGGAAATTTCACCCTTATCTCGATACTGGAGGTGCCAAGTTCATCAGTGATCGCAAATCGCCTATGTTTGGGCACGTGTAGGCCGCGCTGATTAGATCGCGCTTACAAGTGTGCACACGAGTTGTTCGACCTTTTTTTTTTTTTTTTTTTTTTTTTTTTTTTTGAACTGGACATGCTCCAATCTATTCGTGGGGAGCAACACGTGCTGGGAACCGGGCCCAGAGTCCCATTCAAAAACATATTGAAGAAATTTTGCAGAAACCTTTAAGATACCAGGGCCATTTTCTGGCTTCGGCTAAAGATGAAAACTATGCAACCTACACACTGAAAGCCATCTATAAGCACGACAAGACTCAAAAGCATGGAACAGATCCTAGATCTCTGATGCCAATTAGGATATAACTCTTGTAATAGCCTACCGCTGAGGTCCTGCGAATAGGTGAAACCTACTCAATCCACCTACAACCACCGCCAGTATGGCTAAAATCAGCACGAACYGGAGCKCTTCCKGGCCYCATGCCCCCATCAGGTTRGGTTACAGARTTGCACCACCTYGCTCCAGCACCGGCCAACATCGCTCCCATTACGACCCCCGATGACCACTGGGACTGCCCCCCAAACAGCCCCCCAGAGCTCTCTACCAGGCCTCACGCCCCCACTAAGCTARGTCACAGAGTTGCGCCACCTGGCTCCRGCTCCGGCCAGCGTTGCTCCARCATCGATCCACRAGGGCCACCGACTTTTCARCCATCCCTTRTAGGATCATAAGTGGATTTGCCAGATAACACCTATCCCACCACCTCCTCGAAAGGCAACCAAGTAGTAGTAAACTGGATGATAGGTTTCTTCGTGAGAGATCGCCCCTCCCACCCCCTACCCCTCCCCCCTCAGTCCTACACCGCCTCCGCCGAGGGGAGTCACCCACTCTCCCTCGGCCCCAATATAGGACCGAAACCCCTCCCCCCTTTCCCCAGGAACATATAGTTCCCGCCTAAAGCATGCCCCCCCATCCCCTGCCCATTTCCGCCTCCGCAGGGACTAATGTTGACCCACACACACAGCCCCTTGCCCCAGAATAGGGCAACCCCCTACTCTGCCCCTACCCCCTTTGAGACATTCGCCCCCCGCCTTGCAATGCCTCTGCAGGATGGAGCTCCCCCCACCCCTTACCCACCCAATCAACCCTCCGGGAATAATCCAATCCAGCCGACTGCAATTATTTGCACCATGCTTACCAAGATATTGTTCGCTTAGATTTTGTTGAATGAAGATGATGATATGTTCGACCGTACACGGGCTTGTTGGCTGATTTTCGTGCCAAAGTGGGAGTTCAAGTTTACATGCAAAAATCGCCACGTGGCATGGATAATCACCCAATTATTTAATCATTCAGTGACCCCGCAAACAATCATTTCCAATCATGCAAAATGACATCGCACACATCAGACACCGCAACAATATTAACTTCTTATCATGACATCAGCAAATCAAAATGACCAGCAACGAGGATGATTAGGCAAAAACGATAAGCATATCATCCCATCATAACTCGTTCATCCAATATACACAAAAGGAGGAAGGGTCGAGGCCGAATGAGACACCATACGAGGGACCACATCGAGACAAGATGCCGAAAGAAAATGAGAGCGAATTGCCCGAGCCGCAATCAAAACTTATATACAAGATTGAGAAAGACAAAGAAAATTACAACTCCGCTTCCATCCATCTCAACTCTCTCTCTCTCTCTCTCTCTCTCTCTCTCTCTCTCTCTCTCTCCCCGATGCGGACAGTCCGTCGTCACGCACCAACCCACGAAGTTGTCACCCCGCTTAGTCCTCCTGCGCCCGTCGGGTTCGCCCGCGCGCTACAGTCCGTCGTAGCCCCACGCGTCAACCCTGCGCATTCGGCACCAGCTCGTCGGGTCGCCGAACACCCACTTCAACTCACCTCTTACTTTGCTCGTGAGCCGACCCTCACTGATCGCGCTACCCCGAGCTTCCAACAACTGTTTAAGAGAGCTATCTACTCGCGCAGCCGAAATTTATAGCGTGCATGCATGCGCGAAGAACACGGAATTGCAAGGACTTAGAAGGAGAGAAGGGGAGGGAGTGCCTACGTTCTGCATGGCCAGATCACGGCGTGGGGGACGTAGCCACTCTCCACGCATCGATCGATCATGCAGCTCGCAGGCCAACTAAACACAGCAAAGAAGAGAGAGAGCGGGAAAGACGAAGCTCAAGAAGAGGGATACAGTTACAAGGGCGCCTTGCCCAAAATTACAGTTATACGCAAGATTAAGGGCGCCGACTAATCAGAGCTCCGTTGCAGCCGCAAGATGAGACGCGCGAGCAAAGAGCACCGCGCGGCAAAAGGAATTCCAAATTCCTAAATTCCTAAAATCCTATTTTCCTATTTACGCAAAAATGCAAAAAGAACTTTATTAAAGCACAAATCCCGAAAAGAAAGTCTGAAATCCCAAGAGCCATCGAGGGTTCAACAAGATTCGAAAAAGGAAATAAAAAAAGGAGCAAAACTTCCCGCGCGATCATCGCGCCAAAAACCCGACAATAGAACAAGAAAGAAGCGACGTCAACCATTATTAATCGCGCCTCTGTCGGTGCGACAGCCACTCAATCGACCATCCCGGGACTTGCCCAACCCTGGCCCCATCCATCCGAAAAGAAGCGACGTAAAAAGAGGAACAGATAAGGATACTGATGCAATTTCCCGTCGATCCCATTTCCCGTAATTTGCCCAACCTTCCCAGCTTAGGACCCCCCATAGTTATCGCGCTGAAAGTCGCGCGGCACAGAAAGTGGTTCTTCACAGCGTGTCTGGCATGGACAATATATTGTCCACTCACACCGTCGCAGTCTCCGAGCTGCATACGTAGATCAATTGGCCTGATCTCAAGGCAGCATGGCATAAGCGGTTCCAAGTGGAGCTGCCCGAGCTTCAGGCAGTCGAAAAACTTCAACGGTTCTATCAAAACTACCTGCTCAGCACGGACTGGATAACCGAGTACCACCGCTTGGCGTCCACGTCCAACTTGCCGTCCACCTTTGTCGACATCAAACATTTGTTCATCAGGAGGAGTTGTCCGGCATTGCAGAACGTCTTAACGCAAGTTCCAGAAATGCTCACCACAAGTGAGTAGCATTTTGATAAAGCCTCGCAGATCATCGTGCCGAACACCGAAGCCAAGAATCTGGGTCATTCGTCTGCTGCGAGCCAGGGCAGAGATCAACATCTGACAAGAGGGGTCATGGTCGCAGCAACTACACCGACCGACCCTCCAAACGAGGCTACCTCTTCTGACGAAGGAGACACATTGGCAGCCGCCCAGGATAGTGGCCGCCCCACCAAAGGGCGTGGGCCCGACAAATCGAAGACGGACACTAATTCATCCCCCGGGACCAGGCCCACAGCTCAAGAGTCTTGGACACATTACGGTATCTCCGAAGGCATTTACCGCATTTCAAGTGGTTCTTCAAGGGATTGGACGCACGAGTTCAACGTAGAGGTCTTGGACCCGTTGACGTCCGAGGATTTTGCATGCCTTCCTCTCCCTTCCATAGGCTGCTTACCGGAACCGCAATGCGCAACATTATGCGCTCATCTCCACACATACTCCACACATACTTAGCCTTCTATGCACCAAAAACTTTGCCGACGGATGACGAAGTTGTGGTGGGGGACATCCTTGCGTATGTTAGCAAGGTGGCCCGCGAGTTTCACACGTAGAAGATCGATGGTAACAATGCACCACTCCTTTATGTCCGCATCCAAGCTGGGCAAGTATCCTGCACGCTTTGCTGGATAGCGATATGACTCGCAACTTCATCAGCCAATCCTTTATCCAAAGGGTCGGCCTTGGCGCACAAGTTCAAAGGAAGTCAAGCCCGACGACGATCAAGTTGGCGGACGGTCAGACGCAATAACTCTTTGGTCGCTACATCGAAACCTTGCCGGTTTATTTCGCACCTCATGCATGTGAACCGGTGACGTTTGATGTATTGGACATGGATTTCGACATCATTTTGGGGATTCATTAGCTTGCAAGTGCGGATCACACAGTTAACCTCCATCGACGGACACTTATCGTTTTGCAACGCCTTCGGCGCTGAGGTGTTGTGTACCATCCCTCTTCCGCACCCTTCGATTCGGTGCTAAGTTTTAACGGCCAAGTCTTTTCGCGCCACTTGCGCTTACGAGGAGACCGACGAGATAGGCCTATGTTTTCTACGGACTGTCGTGACGACCGCAGCTTCACCTACGGTCTTGTTTTCAAACCCCCTAGTGGTGTGGTTGCTCGACGAGATCATCTTCGAGTCTCCTACCGGTGTGGTGCCGGATCGGCCGATCTCCCACGAGATCATCCTTGAGGCCGGTGCCGTGCCGCTAAAAGGATGCATCTATCGCATAAGCGAGGAAGAGCTCGCGGTTCTCCTCGTGCAACTCGATGATCTGTTGGACAAGGGTTGCATCCGCCCCAGCAGCTCACCATACGGTACGCCAATTTTCTTCGAACGGAAGAAGAACAAGGATCTTCGTTTGTGCATCAATTACCGCAAGCTCAACACACAAACCGTCAAGAATGCGGGACCTTTTCCGCGCATTAACGACCTTCTCGAGCGTTTGGGCAACGCAAGATTCTTTTCAAAGTTGGACTTGTGGTCGGGCTATTATCAGATCTCAATACGCCCACAAGATCGCCACAAATGCGCTTTCAAGATGCGGTATGAGCGTTTTGAGTGGGTAGTTATGCCTTTTGACCTCACCAATGCCTCGAGAACTTTTCAAGCGGCGATGACCAACGAGTTTCACGCGATGTTGGACCAGTTTGTGCTGGTCTACTTGGACGGCATTCTCTTCTATAGCCGTACCTTGGAGGAAAATCTCGAGCACATTCGACATGTGTTGGAGACGCTCCGTTACGCCAAGTACAAAGCCAGCCACGACAAGTGCGAATTCGTGTGTCAAGAGCTGCAGTACTTAGGCCATTTTTTCATACCGGAGGGCATTAGTCCGTTGTCGGGAAAGATCCAAGCCATCCAAGAGTGGTCGGAGCTGAAGAACGTCACAAATGTTCATTCCTTCCTTGTTTTAACCGGCTACTATCAACGCTTCATCAAGGGATACTCAAAGATCGTGACTCATTTATCTAAGCTTCTATGCGAGGACCGACCATTCGACTTCGACAACAATGTGCGAGCTTCCTTTTTGGCCCTCAAAGCCGCATTACTATCCGCGGAGGTGTTGCGCATCTACGATCCGCTTTTGCCAATACGCGTCACAACTGATGTGTCCGGCTATGACATTGGTGCCGTCCTCGAGCAACATGATGGCGTGTACTGGCACCCGATCGTGTACTTTAGTAAGATAGTGTCCGCCATGCACTCAATTGACGACGCACAGAAGAAGGAATTGTTGACCTTCGTACACACGCTCAAGCGCTGGCGACATTTTCTTCTTGGCCGGCGGCAGTTCCAATGGGTGACGGATAACAATCCGATGGTCTTCTACAAGATCCAAGACATGATCAATAACACTGTTACCCGTTAGATGACTTTATCGACCAGTTTGACTCTACCACATTTTGGGCAAGTCACACTGTTTTGCGGACGCTCTTTCACGGCGTCCGGACCATTGTACCGCATTCGACTCGACTTTTGAGATTGACGACGACTTGCGGGACAGCTTCACCCGCTACCAAACCGACCCCGAGTTTCGTGACAAGTACGTGAATTGTTCGTCTCCTAATCCGGCGCCATCGCACTATCGGATCCAAGAGCGATATTTGCTCATCCACTCACGGGGGAATGATCTCCTGTGTGTGTCGCAAGATTCACACTTGTGCACGCGGCTTCTTGGTGAGTTCCACGACGCTCCCGCCACCATACATTTTAGAGTTCATCGTACGATTGCCCGACTCCGCGAGCGCTTTTGGTAGTCCGGTCTTCTGGACGACGTCACACGCTACTGCGAGTCATGTGAGGTTTGCCTGTGACGCGCAACCTCACGCCCTGTGTTGTCTTTCGTTTGGAGTGTTAGGCAGGCAGAAAGAGGCCCAAAAAAACAGCAAGATGGGGTGTGCCAAGGATTTTTGGAAATTGAGTGTGGGGACACAGATGGAACTGAAATCCCCTGTGTAGGTCCGATGTAGCAAGTAGATTAATTTTGCACGTCGCGGAATGCACGCGCGGTCATGGCGCGAAAACAGAAAGATCCAAATTCAATCCAAAAAGTACTATCGGGCTTCCCACCGGCCTACGGCCTGTTGTTTAGAACGGAAAGGCTTTGGCACGCTTCACGTGTCTCGTTTTCGTATCAGATCTCGTCGTCGTTCGTTGGTCAGTTCCGAGTCCGACGTGGATGGTCTCAGCCGAGTGGCTCTTTCCTTATGCTCGTCCTCACTTCGTATTCGGTAGTGGAAGCCCTTCGCTTCGTAGCGATTGAAACGTTGGCACTCTGTGCACAGAGTGCGGGGCCAATGGGGCGCCACTGCCGTCCACGGAATGACGATCAGCTCGTTAAACGGCAACAATATCGAATAGGGTGGAAAGTGCGTATCGATAATGACAAATCCGGCGTCTACGAACCCTTAACAACGATCGGCCGGAGGGAAGAAATAGTGCCCGTCGATTTGTGCGACGGCTTCTCGTACGTCCCACTCACATACACGTGTCCTTTCCTCACTGTAGGGAAAAGGTCGCGTTGGGATGGGAGATACAGGAGGCTGGCGCCCAATCGGAGGGTACTTGTCAGTCCACATGTCAATCAATCACAGAATATTCCGAGACGTCATCAAAAGCGATTCGCGCGTCCCCCAGTCAATCTTTTTGACACAAGAGAAGAGAGCAAACACAGATCAGCCTGATCATGTAGATGACTAAGGGACCGATCAGTTCAACACAATGTTGGTCCTTGGCGCCTTGTTTTTCGAGGCCGCCTCGTGGCTCGACTGCTGATGTCGTGCAGCATAAGGCAGATGGCATGTGCAGTACAGACAGAGCTACAGATCTAAACACTCTTGCATTCTCGAACAAAATCCCGACGACAATCGTCTTATCAACAAAAGAGTTACACATTCCATACATGTACTCACTGTGGAAGGTGCGAAAATGAGACATGCACAGGAAAAGATGGATCGCATTACTCAGTRCACACGCATCCACCRTTCACAARACAAGAAGACAGGGTCCTTGCGTAGGAGGATTACCCAGGAAACTAATGGAAGAGTTCCGGAAGAAGTTCTTTCACATAGAGTGCCGACTCATTCCCATTCAAGAGCGGGACAATCATTCAGACGCACCATCATTCAAGAGGAGAGAGAGAGAGAGA
This sequence comes from Chara braunii, assembly GCA_003427395.1. Classification (NCBI taxonomy): domain Eukaryota; kingdom Viridiplantae; phylum Streptophyta; class Charophyceae; order Charales; family Characeae; genus Chara; species Chara braunii. Next base: position 168,161 of record BFEA01000148.1, on the reverse strand, counting down.
GAGAGAGAGAGAGAGAGTCAGAGTCAAAATAGAAGATGACAAGGTCCGAAAAGAGAAAAGTTCGGCATCGCCGCCTCACACTCATGCCAAGGAGTACAATCCGCAACAAAGGCGCATTTGCCGTTAATTCCACTATGGCCCCGGGCCAATCACTCACTCAACTCTAATCATCGAGCCTCATACCCGCACCGACGATCCCGGCCATCGCGTGCTAACTCCTACCACTGCGATCATCACCCCGCTGTCGTAAACTGGACGTAGTTCACCCAGATCCCACAGTCCGTCGTGGCGATCCAGCGCGCAATCGGCCAGCCTATTGTCAGCCCGACAGGATTTTCCGACTCGCTTCAAACACTCTGCCTAGCCACTGCTTCCCGGAAGCTGGCTTGAGAGTCGAGAACGTAAGAGAGATTTGCGGGCGCGCTTGCGGGTTTTATAGTTGCGAGAAAGGAGATAGAAGGGGGAGAGAGCGACGTGAAAGCTAAGGTGTAAGAGGAGAAGCAGGAGGAGAAGACTTTGAGGAGAGTGCTCTACGAACGTCATGCTGATCCCTCGGAACTCAAGGTTCAACCAATCAGATTCGTCGCGCGATAGGAAGGTCCTATCGATCCACGCACCTGATTGGCGAGCGGGAGTTATCGGGGGCTCGACCGGGCGTCGTACGCCAGACTTAGAGGGTGAGAAGAGAAAAGGCGCGAGAGGTGGTGCAAAACAGGTCCAAGATTCAGATGATCAAGAAAGGGAAATGGGCGTGCGAAAGCAAAGCGGGAGAGAGAGAGAGAGGGAGAAGGAAAAACAGTTACGGGGAGAGAGAAAAAGGAGGGAGGCGCGGGAGAGAGCGATGTGGGGGACAGAGAGGAGGAAGTTTTTGCATGCATGGCGCTGTCAACAAAAAAAGGAAAAAGGCATCGAAACAGTTACAGCTTGCTTCTATCCTAATTGAAAATTGAAATCACCATATCCGCGCGGGAAAAAGCGACGTGGGAAAAGAAAATCCTACGCCTATTCGTATTCACGCAAACTCCGAGAGTTTTCCCCGGCGCGCCCAAGAACATTCACATACCCAAAAAGGACACGTCGAAGTTCCGCTTATCCCGGAATTCCCAACTACCGAGCCGAATTCCCAGTGCGCTCGCTAAGGCGCACGTAAATTTCCATGTATTTTCCAACTTTGCAAGAAGAAAAACAAAAATCAGCAGTTAAGAAAAGCTCTCAAAAAGAAAAATGCGGCACCCGAAAGCAAGAACTCAAAATGGGGTTTTCCTGGGGTTGGTATGATACAAGCAAAAGAAAGGGTACGAAAGATGGCACGGGGTTGGGAAGTGGTTCGTTAGAACCAAGCGTATCAACAGAGCAGAAAGAAGTATAAGGAACGATAACTGGGCCGCGGATGAGATGGCGACAACATCTGTGGCAAGATCTCTGTAGCCCTGTCATATGCAACCCTCTGCCTCGTGGAGATCGTCCAGGTGACGCCATCATGGTCCACCTGATCTCCGTGTGCTCTGGACCCTTGCTCGTTGCCGTCTGTCGAATCAGCGCGTAGGTTGACGTCATCGTGGATGGCGTGATCTTCGCGAAGCTTACCGATTCGTGCCGATGAAGGGAGGGGAGAAAAAAAGGGGGTGGGTTCAAGTGAATGGGATCTATCGCCTAGTTGGAATAGGCCAGTAGAGGCGGTACATGTCGGGGATCTCGCGGGGATGACGGGGGGGGAGTGGGGGTAGGAAGCGATTCATCCCTTCCATCGTCACCGGAAGCTCCTCATATCGGATGATCCAGTGGAAGCGGGGGAAACGATCGCCACTGCGGGGTAGGGAAGCGAGGTAATCGCGATAGAAAGAGAAGACGTTGTGGAAAAGCGCCGCTCGAAAGATCTCGAAGTGGCAACAGACAGGGATTGTCTCCGTGGCAACGCAGTAGACTTCTACGACGTTGGATCGCTCCCATGCAGCGCTGAACAGCAGGAGGTGCCAGCAGAACGTGGGGGCAGTGGATTGAAGGGAGGCGTGGGGGTGGACGGTGGCGAGTAGACGGGTAGAATAGAAGTCGCGGAAAAGATGGGGATGGAAAGGATGGGAAGGGAAGGTGACGGGGGTACGGATCTGCTCGAGGGTGAGAAAATCAAGGGGTCGGCGGGGCAGCGTCCGAGGTCGAAGGCCTATCGCCCGCATTGGTATGTGGGTGAACTGGGGGACGGGCGGGGCTGGAGGAGGAGGGGGATCGGCGCCGTCTCCGTCGCGCGGTACTTGAGGTGGCGGCTGCAGGGTCGCCATCTTCGGGCCTCGGCGGCTCCGGATCCCTGGTTGGATGGCTACCGATGCGCAGGCTAGCCTCGCTAGCGAAGGCCAGCTGGCGCTTCCCGGCGGCAATTTCTTCTCGCTTCCGCGCCACTTCCGGATCTTCCGCTTCCGTTCCAGTGCGCATCGCTTTCTCCGGCGGGACTTCCCACTCGGACCCGGTTCCTTCTTCTTCCTCTTTCTCGTCACTCATCTCGCCTTCGCTATGTTCACTATAGCTTCCCTCCTCCGATGTTTCCTCGTCGTCGTCTTCTTCTTCGTCGTCGTCGTCGATCACCACTTCTTCTGCCCTCGGGTAGAAGGCGTAAGGGATGATCTCGTACGGCTTCAGATACTCCTTCCACGATGGTAAGCGTATCCTAGTCCCTAGGTTCCTCCAAGCACGAAGTCCACTGAAGGTACGGATCCAAGGATCGCTCGAAAATGTACGGAGCAGGACTGTTGTCACTCTGAAAGTAGATGTCAGGCGAGAGATCGTCCGCCAATTGCACGATCGGTGCGATGAGCTCCTGTGCAATCAATTGACGGCGACCCGGTCGTACCGATCCAAAGAGGAATCCAATAAGATCACCTTCCGTGTTAGTCCTCCAACACTGTATGATCAACAGCTTCGGATTCTCAATCCACGTGGGATGCTCGCTAGTGCCCATCCACGTCACCAGTACTCTGGCCAAGCAAAAGGACAACTCCTAAAAAGTTTCGCGCCACAATCGCCAATGTCCAGGAATGATAAGAGGGACTGGAAAAGGCTCAAACGAGAAGGAAAGAGAAGGGTGAAGATCGGATTGCCAGAAGGTGGGGAAGAGAGAGGGGAGACCAAAGATGGAGAGAGGAGCGAGAAGAGCAGCGTGGTTCATTGGGGATGGAGGAAGGGGACGATGGTCGGGATCGCAACTGGCCGCTCGCGCGGTGATCGGCGAATACCGTCACGGTCCGATGCAAAGATCAGGATGATGTTATACCCTCACCGGGCGAGGACGCGCTGCCACACGTTGGACACTTGCTCCGTCCACTCGCGCAGCGAGGCCAAGATCGTGGTATGCCGCAGCGGATTGACCGAGCTGATGTCGTCGGTGAATCCCGCCACTGTGGTGACGTGGCTCGTTCTGAGACCCGCTCGCCGATGAACTGCAGTAACCTCCGCGAACACTATCGCGTGAGGGCTTCCTTCTATCCGAAACACGGCGGCGGCACAGATACCTTCGTCGCAGAAGAATCGCATCAAACGGCGGAGATCCGTATTGAGCCGAGGGTGACAACATTGCCGGATCTCTAAGATGTGGCCACATGGCTGCCTCAGTTGTGCGTCGAGAACCTGCTCCGTGATGAAACTCATGGCGAGGTCGGAGAGGAGGACGAGGGACAAGAGGGAAAAAAAGGAGAGAGGGTTAGATCGTCGTCGTTTTCCTCGCTTTCCGAGGAAGAAGAGGGAGGAAAATCGGAAGGAGGAAGGAGACGGAGGTAGGAGGTGTGTCTGACGATGGGGACGTAGCTATGGTTGGCGCTGGCCTCAGGCGCGATATGCACCGTGTTAGTGCCGTTGGGCCCGAGTTCGACAACGTGAAAACAGCCAGAGAATTTGGGAGCGAGTTTCCGGTCGCGTGCACATTTACGGACCTGCACTAGGTCCCCCAATTTATACTAGTACTGGGGCCCAGCATTTCCGTTCCGGGCCTCGTAGCTACAGACCTATCTACCGTGGGCCAGCTCGGTCATCCTTTGTCTTTTTCGGGCTAGCTTCGGAACGGCCCGTTCCATCAAATCGGTGTACCTTTTGGCCTTGGTCTTGAGGGCCGCACGAGTGTCTCTACCCCCTGCTTCGGCAATTTCCAAGTTACCCCGGTAATCGACACAGGGGAGGCTATTAGTTCGAAGCTGAAAGGGGGTAAACCCCGTAGACTCATGAGGGGTGGCCCGGTGGATCCCAACGATCTGATATACGATCTCGAGCCAAGGACGCGTGTCGTGTGTTGCTAAGTTCCTGCGAGGGGCGGTTTTAATCATACGGTTGGCATTCTCGGCCAACCCGTTCGACTGAGATACGTGGGGTGCCGTATGACAGAGCGTGACGCCCCTTTGCGCAAGCAGTTCCTCTACCTCACCTTTGAATTACTTCGATGTATTTGGAAAAATTATCAATTAAAACTAATAGGATGTAATATTCACAGCGGTTTCGGCCAGGTGGTACGTCAATATCTGTCGTGTCCCTACTGACTCGCTGGAAAGGACGCTATACTTCCGTTGGCACGATCGTGTTTGGCCCCCGTATAGGGGCGCGATCAGCGGCACAGACCAAACAGTTAGCGGCAATGTATTTGACATCATCTCGTATATTGGACCAGAACCATCGATTCTGGTCTCCGTGACACGTATCGCGAAATGAGCGGCCTGTTCCTCGTGAGCAGATCGGATCCAATTGTATCTCTGGAAGGGATGGGGAACTGTCAGCCACGAGCCCGATCCGTCAGTTTTACGTTTTTCCAAATGACCGTTGATCCATTGATAGTCCCGAGATCTCTCGGTCGCCCTACGTCTGTCGTGTTTGGTGAGGTGGCCCAATGATAATCCTGGTAATTTTGCCAATAAAATTTTATCCGTCCAGACTTTCGCCCGTCGGTATTTTTCGTCGTATTCAAGACCGTCCGTATGGGCGGCCTCGAATCGAACCTCCGTGGGGAGCTTGTTCGTTCTACACAGGGGGCACCTCCATTCCTTGCTACTCGTCCGATATTGAACGCAGGCCCCGTGTGCACGGTTGACACACGTGGCACATTCTACCCAATCGACAAATCCGGTCTCGAAGGAATAACAGTCGACCCCGTAAACCCGTGCAATACATGTACAAAAATAACAGAATTTATCGGGGAGGGTGTCGAAGAAAGCTGAGGAAGTAAGAGGGGCAGAATTAGTAGGAGAAGAAGGGGTTGTGGAGGCAAGTGGGGTAGTCATGGTGGCAGAGGAGGAGGGGATGCAGGGAGAGCAGAACAGACCAATTAGTCCTTGTGTCACTTACTGCTTCGATAAAATCTCCACTTGGCCGTACCGAGGTCCGATCTCCTGTTCGGGTTCGTTCCACCGAATTACCTCCTCACCCTTTGGAACCTTCTCAGGCCGGTGCAGTCGTGTCAGTTCGTCCACATTCCCGTGTCTCTCGTGCTTTCGATGACGAATGTCAAAGTCCATGCTCTGCAGCACCGTTGCCCATCGCCCGATCATGTTCGAGTAATCCTTCGACTTCTTTAGAGCCAACAGGGGCTCATGATCAGTCACTAGGGTGAATTTTCGCCCGTACAGGTAAGCACGGAAGTGACTGATTCCCCAGAGAGCCGCATAGCATTCACCCGTTGGAGCGGCGTAATTGCGCTTGCAGGCGGGCACTGATTTGGACGCATACTCCACTACACTCTCGAGTCCGCTCGGTCCCACTTAGGCAAGGATCGCCGAAATCTCCTCTGGCTGCCAGTCGGTGATGAGAACAAAAGATTTTTCGGGATCCGGTCTTATAAGGACCGGAGCCGAAATGAGAGCAGCCTTGAGTTTGAAAAACGCTTGATCGCACTCCGGCGTCCAGATCAACAATTGATCCTTGCGCAGGAGATTTGTGAGGGGTCCTGCAATCGCCGCGAAGCCCTTGATAAATCTTCGGTAATACGAGGCTAGGCCTTGAAAGGTGCGAACTTGCATGATAGTGGTAGGCACTAGTGCGTCCCTGACAGCTGCCACCTTTTGCGGCCCTGATTGGAGTCCCTTGTCTGTCACCACGTGCCCCAGGAAAGAAATGCTGGTGAGGAAAAACTGACACTTCTCAAGCACTACCTTGAAACCTGCATCTCGTAACGCATGCAGTGCCCATTCGATGTGTTGCACGTGTCCCTCGTAGGAACTCGAATACACTAGGATGTCATCCATGTACACAATCACGCAGTAGTTGATGATGCTCTGTGCCAGGCGAGTCTTCCGCACGAAATTCTGAAAAGCCATGTTGATGATCCGCTGAAAAGTCGCAGGGGCGTTGCAGATACCCATCGGGCATTGAATCCATTGCCACGTACCTTCGAAAAGCACAAACCTGGTTTTCGAACGATCTTCTTTTCAGATAAGAAGATGATGGAACCCATGGCGAACATCAAACTTGCTGAAAAATCGAGCACTCCCAATCGCATTCAATAACTCATCAATCCGGGGGAGGGGATACACATCTTTAATCGTGATATCATTCAGCTTTCGATAATCAATGCAAATGCGAATCCCCCCAGCCTTCTTGGGTACTATCACTACAGGAAAAGACCATGGTCCTATAGCGGGTTCGATCCATCCATTAGCTTCGAACTCCTTAATCCGCTGAAAGGTGGCCGATCGTTGAGCTTGCGAGTATCGGTAGGGAATGCAGCTAATGGGCGGATGATCTCCCGTGAGAATGACATGTTCAATTACATTAGTTAACCCAATATCATTGTCATGCACGCTCAGCACTTCTGCGTAACCATTCAATACACAGATTAACGACTTCTGAAGTTCCGCGGGAACGTGACTCGGGAGGGTGATTGTCGATTCCCCGGAGATATTAAGGGGCATATCGATCCAATCAACCGGCCGTTCCCGCCGCTCATGGATACTAGAGAAAACGGAACTACTGGTGCGAACAAAAAAAATAATTGCTATCATATGGGACTCAGCGGGGCTGATCATCTCCGTTTCTTTAGTTTCAGCATCAGTCTCTGAACCAACCGAAGTCGGTTCCACAGTTAGCCCTGTTAGATCCGTCATTTCTTGCATCAAATTAGGTATATCGTTTACCGGTGCTTTCGCTTCTTGTTTAATCAAGGCGATGGTGGCTCCTGTCGTTAGTAACGATCGGGGTGGAAAAACAGAAACGTCTAAGTACTGTTCCGTTTGCTGATAACGCGTTGGTAAGGAAAGAGCTCCCTCGTACAAGGTGCGAGGGGGTTCCAAATCATCAGCCACATCGGAAACTTGTAATATGGGTTCCCCGAGGAGGACTGAAGGACTGACCTGGGTTGTTAGAGGCGTGAATGCACTGTCTTCAGAATCCATGTGGAAGCTTCGAGCGGTGTCGGGGCACACTCGAAATTCTTCAGGGGTTTCATGTTCGAAAAGTTCAACCAGATGCTTCCATTCCTCTTTACTGGTCATCTCTTCTTCGTATTCTCGTTCCCTGATTCCATCCCCGAGGCGTGAGGGGGAGCACTCCTCGGGATCAATGCATCGAATCATCCCTATTTGAGCCGGGCTAGGGATCTGTTTTATCGTTCGGGTGGAAACTCGCAAAGGAACAGTTTGAGGTTTTCCCCCGGTTTGTGTGAGTATCAGTTGTCTCGAATCGAAATGCAGACGTGCGCCCACCGCCATTGCCCAAGGTAATCCCAACAACACAGAGTAGGAACGTACATCTATTACGAGTGCGTTAACAAGGACGTGTACTCGCCTGACCTTTACCGCCACGTTCTCGATAATGCCTATAATGTTCATTGCTTCCTCATCAGCAGAGCCATAGTTGTCTTTGCCAAGTTGAGGAAGAATGGATCCAAGTCGTCTCGTCTTTTTAACAGTCTCCAATGATATGGCCACTGCAGTCAATTAGGCCGAGCTCGTACGAAGGGACCCTGTGTCGATTAGGGCATTAAACGGTTTACCCCAAACTTCACAGCCACATTCTGCACTTTTCCATAGTATTGGCCGAGCTCGTACGAAGTGATCCTTTTCTGCTAAAGAGATCGCTGCTATTCGTGCGGCTTCGGGTTCTTTCGTGTCCGGCTCAGGAGGTGCTATCTCCTCGTTTCCTTCCTTCTTCTTCAACATCCGTTGTATGCGCTGATAGGTGAAGCGCTTTTGATTTTTCTCGCAATGTTGTAGAAGTTTATCGTTCGCTGCTTCAGATATGGTGAGCAGATGTCCTACTGGTATAGGTACACGAATATCTAATTGCTTGAGCGTTTTCAATACATCAATATCTCCTTTCCGAAACTGTGGTCTAGGATTGGACTCGCGATCGTCCCACTCTAGATCATCCTGGGCCGATCGGATCGCTCCGATCATTCCGGCAAGACGGAAATACTCGAGGGGATCGACCACGTCAGCAGCGTCAGAGGAAGAAGCTCCTGAGGTCGACGCTATTATCGTCGAAGAGGAAGGCTGTTCTGGAGCATATGCTACGAGCTCTTCTCCCTGGTCTATGTCCATCAGAGCAGCCACTCGTCCTTGATTAAGGGCGATGGGGGCCGCAACAGGGGGAGGCTGATTTCGTTTCGRMTGCGGGCAGTCCCTGGCGAAATGCYCGGGCTGTTTGCAGTTAAAACACTCGATTTTTCTTGCTGGATTAGCTAGATGGGGAAACTGAGGGGCGAATTCTGGAGCAAAGGGAGTAGGTAAGAGCGGAAACGATGTAGGGGCAGGCCAAGCAGGAGCTGGATTAGGCTTAATGAGCCTGCTCATTATTTGTTCCATTCGTTCCATATGAGCGGCCTGCATTTGGATCAGGTTGCCCATCCATTCGGACTGCTTAGTAGTAGCCGTGTGGATCATCTGGGCAAGGTGTAGATTGGTTCCGGCCGGCGAGGGGGGATCAGATGAAGTTCCGCTTCTAACGACTGCGATCGATTGATTCACCGGGGGAGAGGGAAGAGAAGCAGTCGGGATATTGGAAACAATCCCGCCGGGAAGGTCATGGTCGGGGCGGGGATAAAACCGTTCGACCGCCTGTAGCCATGATCGCCTTTTGGCCGTTACATCCTGTATGGTATCTGTAATGTCCTCGTCTCCCTAGCTGATATATTTTTTTGTATCAGCCAAGTCTAGTTCCAACGCTTTAGTGATGATAGCCGATAACAGGTGTGTTTTCGGTGGAACCTTTTTCTGCAATTTTCCTTTCAGTGTCGGACTTCGTAGCTGATCGATGAACAAATCTCGAGCGGATTTCTCATCCCGCCCGGATTTGTCCAACGTGGTTTGAAACCGATCAATGAAATCGGGCAACAACTCCCCTAGTCCTTGGGGTCGATTTTTTTGCACGTACCAGGCGGCATCTTCACTGACTGTATCGAATCGAGCCAAAAAGGTTGTCTTGAAAGTAGCCCAATCTACCCATGTATGTTTCCTAAACCCGTCATGTGACGTGTCGCGGAGTAGCAATGTCAGAACGCGGGGGAGATCGGCAGGGCTGTAGTTCGGAGCTTCGACAGCTTCCAGCCAAGCCTCGGGATGAGTATGGTTAGGGAAGAAGGGGAAGGGGGCAGGGATGCTAACGATTACCCTAGTACCGTCCACCGTTGGTATTGCTGGTGCAGCCGCACTAGACTGAGACCGGGTTACTAGGCGATCCTGACGAGTTAGTTGAGGGTCTCTCCTACCTCTCGCCTGTTCCACTTACTATCATTAGAACCGGCACGTGTCGGCTCCGATACCAACCTCACGCCCTATGCTGTCTTCCATTCGGAGTGCTAGGCAGGCAGAAAGAGGCCCAGAAAAACAGCAAGATGGGGTGTGCCAAGGATTTTTGGAAATTGAGTGTGGGGACACAGATGGAACTGAAATCCCCCATGTAGGTCCGATCTAGCAAGTCGATTAATTTCGCGCGTCGCGGAATGCGCGCGCGGTCATGGCGCGAAAACAGAAAGATCCAAATTCAATACAAAAAGTACTGTCGGGCTTCCCACCGGGCTACGGCCCGTCGTTTGGAACGGAAAGGCTTTGGCACGCTTCACGTGTCTCGTTTTCGTATCAGATCTCGTCGTCGTTCGCTGGTCAGTTCCGAGTCTGACGTGGATGGTCTCAGTCGAGTGGCTCTTTCCTTATGCTCGTCCTCACTCCATATTCGGTAGTGGAAGCCCTTCGATTCATAGCGATCGAAACCGTTGGCACTCCGTGCACAGAGTGTGGGGCCAATGGGGCGCCACTGCCGTCCACGGAATGACAATCAGCTCGTTAAACGACAACAATATCGAGTAGGGTGGAAAGTGTGTATCGATAATGACAAATCCGGTGCTACGAACCCTGAACAACGATCGGCCGGAGGGAAGTAATAGTGCCTGCCGATTTGTGCGACGGCTTCTCGTACGTCCCACTCACATACACGTGTCCTTTCCTCACTGTAGGGAAAAGGTCGCGTTGGGATGGGAGATACGGGAGGCTGGCGCCCAATCGGAGGGTACTTGTCAGTCCACATGTCAATCAATCACAGAATATTCTGAGACGTCATCAAAAGCGATTCGCGCGTCCCCCAGTCAATCTTTTTGACACAAGAGAGAGAGAGCAAACACAGATCAGCCTGACCATGAAGATGACTAAGGGACCGATCAGTTCAACACAACGTTGATCCTTGGCGCCTTGTTTTTCGAGGCCGCCTCGTGGCTCGGCTCCTGATGTCATGCAGCATAAGGCAGATGGCATGTGCAGTACAGACAGAGCTACATATCTAAACACTCTTGCATTCTTGAACAAAATCCCGACGACAATCGTCTAATCAACAAAAGAGTTACACATTTCATACATGTACTCACTGTGGAAGGTGCGAAAATGAGACATGCACAGGAAAAGATGGATCGCATTACTCAGTACACATGCATCCACCATTCACAAGACAAGAAGACAGGGTCCTTGCGCAGGAGGATTACCCAGGAAACTAATGGAAGAGTTCCGGAAGAAGTTCTTTCAGAAAGAGTGCCAACTCATTCCCATTCAAGAGCGGGACAATCATTTAGACACACCATCATTCAAGAGGAGAGAGAGAGAGAGAGAGAGA